>CAEGAG010117098.1:0-66134 GCA_903067065.1 Brachyrhaphis terrabensis | reverse complement strand
GTGCCTGGTATGTTAACATAACATATTAAGAGTTATTCAGATAACTATAGCATAAATAACATGCTAACAAGTTTACCTTTGTCCTCAGTGTTGCTGTAAACAGCTCGGCTAACTTCTTCTACCTCTCTGAAGGTAGAATAATACAGGCCTAGAGCGCCCTCTTGCGGTTTAGTGTGAAAATAACATGTGATATGATATAATGATGTGTAACTTTCCACACATAAGTCGCTCCGGAGTATAAGTCGCACCCCGAGCCAAACTTTGGAAAAAAAACTGCGACTTATAGTCCGGAAAATACGGTACTCTGATTTTAAGACGTTTTACACAAGCGCCAAGACTAAGTTAATTTAATAAATGTATTTTATGCATTTATGAAGTAGATTAATAAAATGTAATTCCCACTATCAAAACGTGTGTCATTGCATTGAAAGCTGTTATCCCTTTACAGTCCTTAAGAAGTCAAACTGGCTCTCTGGCAGCCAGTGGCTCATGAAACAATTAGGAGCTTTGCATCAGTGCAGAATAAGGATAAGGAGTTTTCATAATTAAATATGCAAACCAAGAGAGTATTATCACGTCAAGCTTCAGATAGGTGACTTGGTCTCTGTCCATCTCCCTTCTCAGATTAGCAAGTCAGCTAAAAGGTCAGAAACCCATCAGTTAAGATGTTGACTTACAAGGTTTACACCTGTAGGCTGTGTAATGACAAAGAGCGCAGACACCTTGTGGAAAGAAAGGAGAGGAGCTGCGCTGTGGTTGACAATGGCCAGCAGGTGAAAACAAAAAAGGTGTAAACAGCTTCAGCGACAAGGCAGAGAAGTTCAGACTGCGAGCACAGAAGCAGAGCAGCAGGAGAGGAACTTATTTAGAGACTGTGGGAGAATAAAATGGTAGAAGAATCAGATAGGAAACAGATGGGGTGAGGCAAACCCACTGGCAGCTCTCAGTCAAATTTCTCTTTATGCAAACATGGGGGCTGAATCACATTTGATTGTGATTTGATTGCTGGCTCATGGTGCCGAATGCTCCTTGACCATTGTGTTTGTTCAGGATGAGACTTTGTCAAAGAAAAAGATGGTCTGCTTTCCAGTTTCAAATTAAGCTCCAAGAAAAGACAATTTAAAAATGTCCAGCAAATTACAGTTCTGGGCGAGAGAAAGCAGAAGGCAGTAATTGCAATTACAACATGTAATTATTTACTTCAATGACAATGTCCAACAAGTAAAACAGAAAGGAAACAGATTTTTGCAGAACTTCAACAATTAGTGACATGAATAGGCAGCAAGCTCTACCTCGACTTTTCATCATTTAATCAAAAATCTAATAAATTACAAGCAAAAGATATTTTCACATTTTAATTAAAATGTTTCTCAGACAGCAATGAATTATGTAGCTTTTTGTTTCTGAAAATGAGAAACATCTGTCAAGAAATAATTGACAAACAATCAGGAAACAACTAGAAGTTTTGAGTGCAAATAGAAGTTTGTTAAAAATATCCACTTTACCCTGAATTTTCATGCATCCTTTTGAAAATGTAAATTTCTACTTTGTCCAAAAGGCGAGCTGAAAATTGAACTCTCATCACAGCCAATGAAAAAGTGAGCAGGCAGTGGCAACCTGCTACTGCAAATGCTCAAAGTTCAAACAAGTCACTTACTTCATCACAAAATAAAGCAACTGATAATAATAATAATTACATTTTATTATTACTGTTGGGGCACAAATACTTAAGGGAAGCTGATTTTTTTTATGACATGGAGACGATAAATGGTTCTTTACGGTACACAGACCTGGCAAAAGAGAGACATTCAACAGGCTACAGAAAAGGTTAAAGATATTGGCAACTTTCTGGAAGCACTATAAATGAAAATCAAATACAGGATAATCTTTGATTTTCGGGTACGCAACGCATTTCCCCCTCTGCTTTCTGAGGGTGGAACTATGACATGTATATTTTAATAAAAGATCTACAAAAGATGCATTTAAATTACGTCTGTTGTGATTTGGTGCCAGAAGACCCACTGGCAAGAGAAACACTTAAGACATTCAGGTTTTGTTTTATTGGTCCAATTTTTGGTTTTTAAATGGTGTCTTGAGGTTTTAAATCTTCAAAAACCTTCAGTCACAGTGCTCCTACGGTTTAATGTCCTTTTAATGAGATGCTAGAGAAAAGGCTGGAGAGCACATTAAAGCCACAGTAAATGAGTTTTGGCTCAGGGCGCAGAAATAAGGGCACTGAATGTCTCTTGGGACTGACTTTCTCAAAGATTTATTTGCATTTTAATTGTTTCAATAATGAACATAAAGCATCAAGTTCTTTGAAGAAAAGTTCACTTTAGCATTTTGCTGAATGAAAGTCATTTCTCTATATTGATATTTAAACGCAAATTGTACAATTGTCAATCTTGTCAGTTCTTTTTTGTTTTAGAATCAAATATGAAAATTGTGCTGCACCAACTCTCTTGTACTAACTGTAAAACATGTGAAGGCATTTGTATCTTAAACATACAGGTCTCAAGCATATCATAAAACTGAATTCACTGCTATAATACATGAAGTATTAACTGGATAGTTGCCTGTCGGTTGAAAGATCCTCCCATTCCCTGTGTGCTGTCAATACATACCATGAAACACTGTTGTAGCTCTAACAGCATGGCAGCTTTCTGTTGCCAGTTAAGCAAAATTCATTCCAAACTCCACAAGCCGACTGAATCTAATCCCAAGCATGAAAAGCTGCAGGGATCCAGGCATGGTTACACCCGGTCCCGCTTCACGCTCACACACTCTGCAGCCTGCGTGGGTTAATAAGTGTAAATCTGCTGCCTGTGTCTGCAGGAAAACTGTCAGAACTGTCACCTCATGCAGATTTACTACACCGGCGTCACAACCTCACAGGGTTAATGTGCCACACACACGCTCACAAAGCGGCCCACAAGCTGCAACTTTACATCTGACCCCTCAACTTTGGCATGTATTTATAGTGATGCACACGGTTGGCTGAAATGTAAGAATTATTATGAGAGCTTAGCAGAGAGAAACCATAATTTAGTCAAATCTTTGATTAAAGAGTTATTAAATTTCAACTCGGGAAGACTCCACTTCTACACCTGATTTTTTTTATAGAAATTTATTAAGGAAGGGTAATGCAACTGTCTCAGGCTGCCATAAATTATCGGGATTTTGCCAGGTTTAATGCAAGTCACCTCACTTGACGGCAAATCTCATTTCCTAGTGCTTCCCCCTATTAATAGGGATTTAATTTGAAATCAAAGAGTAGCAGTTGAAATATTATTGTGCTGCAAAATGAAAAAATGAACTCAAGAAGTTGTCAGCGGTTTTTGTTAATGCATGTGATTATAGGAAGTCGGTATAGATCATGTGCAACCAATTACAGATCTGTTATAATTATTGAATTTGTGGTCACACATTTCTCAGCTTTCCACACATCTTGGCGTCTCTAAAAATGCTTTTTACACACGTCAAAATGTGATGAAAAAAATAAATAAATAAATCACATCCTTTCTTGAATATTCAATTTGTGCCATTTATGATTCACCCCAATTAAGCAAACTCAGCCACTTCATCAGGTTAATCTTGCTGGCACCATGCTGGGTTCACCTTGACCTTCAGAACCGTTGTATTTTCTGAACCATAGATCAGAGGTGCCCAAGTCCAGTTTTGGAGAGCAACCAACCTGCAACCTTTAATTGTATCCCTTCTCCAAAACCTCTGAATCAAATAAATACTCATCAGGCCTCTGCAAAGTGCAGCGACTGTCTAGGACTGGACGTCCCTTTCCACAGGTTAAACAAGGTATTGAAAGCATTACTCAGATTTTGCTCCACATCGACATGATGGCAAAATGCAGTTGATGCACATTTGTCATGTAAATCTACAAAGGATGCTCTATTAATATATAATCTGATGACTGTGGAGGCCATTGGAGCACAACAAACATCATATTCCTTCATATCCTGGTTGTAACAATTGGTCGTTTAAGCCTTTTTATCACTTTGAACTAGTCTGTCAACAATCCATGCCACTGCTGCTTCCCAAATATTTTCTGGTTTTTGGACCAGTTTCTGTAAACCTGGAGAGGCTTTGCCAGAAAAACCCAGCAGATCAGGAGTTTCTGAATCACTCAGATCAGCCAATCTGGTGCCAACAATTATGCCTCAAAGTCACTTCAATCCAGTCTTTCCAATTCTGATGCTCTGAATGAAAGCAAGTCATATTCAAAGTTTGTTGACTCACCATTTTTGTAACAAGAAATTTGTCCCAAGTAAAGTGGCTAGAGAGTCCATATTGCTTTTATAGTATATTGGTTTGAAGGGTGGGCGTCTCGCTGAACAGAAAGATCCACACAAAACTTAAACTCAAATAAAATGCCAAAAAGATACAGAAAAAATTCTTAGATGTTTAAAAACGTGACAATGTCCAGTTTTAAAAACATCTTTACAGACAAAAGGAGTGAACAAATACATGAAACTTGCATCGTTTTAGCTTAATTATAATTTGCTCCCCTTTAGGAAGGAAAGGAAGCTTAAAAGGTTACTCGTATACTTATATACTAGAGAGAAAAAAAAATAAAAAACATTTCTAAAACCTTAAAGGTTTGTTGAACACCTGTGAGCAACTAAAACTCTGTGTCCCCATCAAACAGCCTATGAGGTTACAGGAGATGAATACTCAATTGATTTTGAACAAATGCGTTTTGTTTCCTGTAGTAAAAGAAGGTAAATCGCCTTATTAGCACACACAGCAGATTGTAATAAATGGGTTAATCCCACTATTGTTCTCACAATGTGTGTGTGACTATGTGGAGTTTTAGAGCTTGTGAGGAAAGGTTTCCAGACACTCACTTTGGACCTCAAATGATTGTTTCAGAGCCAATAGGATTAAGATGTGGTTGGAAAGGGATGCAGTAAAATCACCATCAAAAGAACAGGCCGCTACTTGAATTCAGTAAAACGAGGGATAAAGAAATAGATGATCTTTCACTAGCTTCGCATTCCTGGCAATAAAAGTATCCTAAATTCAAGTAAAACAAGAGAAAGCAGATCAGAATAATCTTTTGTGTCCAATTGTATAAATGATTGAAAAGCGGTAATAGCACGGAGCCGCAGGATAAAAAGAGCAGCATGAGCGGACAAGTGAAGGGGCAAGAAGCGAACACGTTCAATGAAATGCACACTGCGAGCGTGAAATGATCTGCAGAAATCCTCCGCATGTTTGGCTGTGTTTAGATCCAGGCAGCTTGGAGGTCAGCCAACACACACAGAAAAAGGTCAGCCAAATAGGTTTTATGCTTTGAATAAGGTTTTTTGAGCCTCTGGCATTCCTAAACACTGAAAATTGAGCCAAGAAAACGCATCGAGCTGAATACAGGTGGCAGCATCTCTGACGAAGAGCAGAGCATCTTTGAGGCAGTGCATGCACACTAAATCACTTGCATTCCTTTTCTATTTTTTTTCCAAAACGTTTCCTCCACATCTTTATCTCTAACATTTAGTTTTTTCAGCAGCGAGGAACACTTCAAAACATTTCTGCAGATGCTCAGACATGAATGCCAAGTGATATTCGTTTTTTTATTTTGGGCAGGGTGTGTTCATTTTGCATTCACAAAAGGTAGAAGCTGATAAATTAACATGATTGCTGTGGTCGGGCTTTTTGATCTGAAGGAAGGAGCAGCTGCTGACAAAGCAAAAAAATCCCCACAAAGGAAACTATTCTGCCTTTAATGTGAAAAGCTGATTCCTTTAGGAAATTCAGGGGGAAAAGTTTATGGATGCCAAACTTTGCTGTGACCTTGTAGGAACAAATAGGAGGGAAATGAGAAAAATGCAGCCTTATAAATCAAAAGGTCAGTTAATCAAATCTTTCCACTCCCTGGAAAAAAAAAAACAATTTCCATTAAGGATTCAGCACCAAAGTGTCAGAACAGATTCTCATTTGCGGTGGAGGATGAACGCCATCGCCGCTTCGTTCTTTAAAGCCCCAGCATGCGGCCTGATGGATCTCCAGCTCCACGCCTAAAGGTCAGACAAATGAAATCACAGCAAGCTGCAGGACATGTGTCGAAGCCGAGCGCGCCGAAGAAATTCCATCCATCTTCATCTGAGAGGCGCAATTTTACCGGAGACCTGGGTGACTCACGGCAGGAGCGGGGTGAAGAATGAAGGGAGGGAGACAGAAGGGGAGCGGGGGGACCTCAAGGCAGGGAAGCGGAACAAGAACAAAAACAGGACAACAAGAAAGGGAAGGAAAAAAGTGAGGATAGATGTCTGTGTGCGAGCGCAGACAGGCAGAACATGAAAACAGAGAAAGACAGACGGCGTGACCACAGAAAGACAAAACCCCAAAAAACAAAGAAAAAAATGCTCTTTTTTCCTCTAGTCTGTCATACAACACACAGAAACAGGAAGTTTCACTTGATTATTTGAGATGATATGATTTATATTTATATTCCTGTAAACATTGACTGTACTCAGTTGATCAGAGGTCATTTTAAAAATCAGTAAAACCATAACTTCTGGTTAATTATGAGTAAGTGCTAATCGTGTCAGTCTTATAGTTGGCTATCAGTAAAAATCCAACATTTCATTCCATTTACACAAAAAGTAAAGGCAAAACTTTGCAAAAGGTTGTAAAGCAACTATTTCAACTGTTGCAAAGAATATGAAATATTGATCATTACATATATGTTATGTGTTTCATTTGTTTTGCTTGGATTTCAAAACAAAGACCTAAATAAAAACCTGCCAAACTTTTTACATACTCAAAAACTACACAGTTGCTCCATTCTCTGCTTCATTGAGTAACTCAAGTATAACTGCTAAATATTAGCTGGATAATTAATCATATCATGTCCTTGGCTAGTGAGCCGACAGTTTTCTGCTTGACAGACAAGTTGCTCATAGTTTGCCAATTTTAGCTTTCATTCTGACAATATTCTGATTATTCTGCTAGTTTTGCATCTTGTGGAAATGTCTTCAAGCTGAACAGTTGAAAAATGTTTGCTATTTTTGTAAAACCTGGTACTAGTAAACGGATCATGTCTGGTCGTATTTCCACCTCTGTCTTTAAACATTAGGCTTCCAACAACACTTACTTTAAATTGTACATGTTTAACACTTCTGCAAGTGACAGTGATGTGGAACTTGCAAAACACAATCTTTTAATGCACATTTTGAATTCACATTTTCAGTTAATGCACTGAGGCAATAACTAGTTATGAGAATATAAAAAGGGAAAATTGAAGTAAAGCAGATTATAATCCTCCTAATGAGGTCACACACCTCCAGTGTTTACAGAAAAGTCAAAATTACCAGTATTACTACCATACACTTATGATAATCTTATTATAATCCAATAATCTCTGCTTTTACCATAAATCAACAACAAGATTATTTTGTAAAATCCTTTTGTACTAGTCAGAAGAAAAACATTTTCTGAAATCCATAAAGAATCATGCTGGAGTCTCAATACTTTTTGGCATGAAAAAGTCCATCTGATGGTATTTGAGTATTTAAACATTGATGCAAAAATAAAATGACAGTGAATGTGACTGTACAAAACAAAAGACACTCCAGTGTCAGATATTAAAACAGCAAGTCTATATGGTATAACATGCAGTCAAGATTCATTTAACAATTTCAGAACAGATTTAGGTTAGTTTTATTCATTTGTAAAAATCACAAAAAGTACTTTTAACTCTATTGTTATGTCAACCCTAACACTAATGTTCACCTTCTTCCTTGTATGCCGGTTTATCTAAAACCACTTCATGTATACTGTGATTCTTGAGAAGTGGGACAAAATGGGTTTAAATTTTCCCAAAAACCAACCAACTGAATTCTTACTCTCTTAATCAATACAAGTTTAATCTCATATTCAGTATTTAGAAACCAAGACAAAAAGTCAAGTTCCCTCTAATAAACACTGCAAACCTCAAAAGGAGAGAGCTGCCTCTTAATAGTCCCCATTTTCTACTTAGTTTTTGATCACAGCACTTAACGCCAAGACAAAATACCTGGTGATTGTTCAATTTGAGCATAAATAACAGTTAATGAGTTTCCCTTTAACTGTGTTTCCGATATCTATTCAAAGGTTAATAGTGAAGCCAAGTTTTGATGAAGAAATCAAAATGTTTGTCTATAAATCTCAGTCAACTCACAAACTGCAATTTGTTTTATTTGTTAAAAATCAAGCACTGTTGTGAAGTCAGAAAATGAAACGCACTAAATGCCATTTTTTTCTTCTTTTTTTTTTATTTTTTTTTAAGAGTTCAACTTTGGGTTTTACGAAAACATGAGAAAATATATCCCAAGGCAAAGCAGGAGGGAGGATGAATGAGGAGGAAAATTAAACGACACCCTGCGGAGTGAACAACTCTCCTAAATCGTCAAGGCTTCAGCTCCTGCATCCATCGCTCCGTCTCCCCCGGTGCTGCAAACAAACGACAGCAGCGCTGATGAGACCTTCACAGGCCAAAAGCCTCATCCATTATGCTGCTGTCAGACTGGGAGTTTAACTCTGCACCTCTTACCATAATAGGCTTCTTGATAATCAGTGGAGTCTAAAGATCAGCTTCAAAATTCAGTTTGACTGAACTCCAAAAGCCTTTATGAGATCTGACTGTTTGAATTAAAGGATTTTCAAATAGTTTGTTCACAGGAGTCAACTCCCGGTGTGTTCCAGAAACGAGGTGCAAAATCATTTCCAAGAGCAGCTTTACTTCACCGCTTGACTGAATATCAACAAAAACTTACAGCCAGGAGAGCAATTTGTCTTCATTTGATGTAAAACAGATCACCGTGATGAAACAAATGAGTCAGGCTCGGTTTGTTCTTCTAAGAATCTCAACGCATATTAAAGGATGGTCACAGTTTTCATACAGCAGACTAATTTACAAAGAGCTTTAAAACAAATAAAACTTGAAATCCTTCAAATCGCTGGAGGCTGAGCTAGATGCTGACTAAGACTTGGGCTTCATTCTACTGAATCATTAGTTCACCTTATTGCATGATAACTAACCAAAACCCAGGCAACTTTCCACTTGGAAATTACTTTTCTTCATGTAGGCTGTAAATTAGGTTTCCTTCCACCTTCTGCGTGTTTTTAATATCTGTGGCTAGATGAGTCATGCTAATGCAATTTTTGCCTCCTGTGATGCTCCTTGCTCCTGTGTAAAACCCTGACATTTACATACATCGTCTTAAACGATTCATAAAACCTGGGTATGTTTCTTTTGAGTTAAAAAAAAAGTTTAAGTCATATACACAAACATATAGAAGCATGATTGCATTAGTAAACCAAGCCCTGAGAGAACTACTGCCAGGATGATTAGTTTTTAGATAATTGGATGGTTTTTTTAAGACAGAGCTACTAAAATCTGGTTCTTGAGACACACAGGGCTGAGAGCTTTCCTGCTTCAACTTATATGAATGATTAAATTATTTCCTCACAGTTTTACCAATCAGTAGCTTAAATGTGAGTTGAAATTGGGTTTTATTAAGCGGGAAAGCTTGCAGCACAGTAAGAGAAGAAACAACAGTAAGATCTCATTCATGCCCATTATAATCATGGGTTGCAGATGATGAGTTTACTTAAGATAGAAGTAAACAAGTTTAACAATAAACATTCACTTGGTATTTATACCTACCTTAACTGATCAGATGACTTTTACCCACTTTAAACACTAAAACTGTGGAGCCTTAATGAAAACAAGAGGTTTGCTGATGTTTCTGTAACATCATGGATCCAGTCATTGACTTCAGCTACACCATTATATCAACTCAGCTAAAATTAATCCGAGACACATTTTTGTTTAGTTATTTTGACTACAAAAATCATGTTTGCATTTTAATAGTCGTTAAATATAGATGAAAATAATCAGGTACAAGACATCATTTTAACCCCTTACACAGTACTGCAGTAAAACATTTGATGGGTTGTTGCACACTTGCATTCATTTACCCACACCATGTCCCTTCCATGTACAGGGAGAATCTTTAATTTTAGAATAAGTTGTTTTATAATGTGATGATTGCAGCAGTTGGTCAAAAGTTGGCTGCAGAAATTATTAAAAGAAACGACAAAGTCGAGACAAAAATGACTCGATATCGCAGTGAGTTGCAGGACATACTCAGATGGTCAAATAAGCAAGTGTTAATAAGTCTTAGTGTTTACACTTCTGACCAAACATGATCGAAAAAATGTTAGCGACAGGTGTAAGCAAGATCTAAAGGGCAGCTTACATTGGCAGAGTCAGACACGTATCAAAGAAGTTTAATTTACCAAACAACCCACAGCGATCGCGCCTGGTTGATGGCCGACGGTACAAGGTGCAAAACCCAATGGCTCTTTTCAAACTTGCCCTATTGTGGAGTGTTGGTACTTCTGATGGGCCTAAAGTAATGTGTCCTTACTCTGTTCTGCACAGCTACACATCTGATGTGTGTTTGACAAAATGCTCCCAACATTCATTCCACTTTAAGAGAAATTTTTTTGTCCCAAAGCCCAGATTTTGGAGGCCTTATTACGTTGTCGTTTCAAATTTCTATATGGAGACTTGAAAGGAAAATTGGTGTTGGAAACGAGTGACAGCATATTTATTACAGAGTGAAATCATGTTGAGTTTGACCTTGGTAGTATATCTCCTGAGAGCAGGTGATGTAACAAATGCCTTGGTTAGCAAGCAGAAGCAGGAGAGTTATTGTCAGCACACCTCATTCCCGAGTCATTTCCTCGTCTCTGCACCTCTGAGCTCTAACTTTCTGAGCGTTAGCCAGACAACAAAAAGAAAAAGAAACTTTTCTGCAGCAGCTATCACAGTTGCATCACAAAAGGTGTAATGACAGCATTTAAGTTGAATGAAACTTAGATGGAAATGAAAAAGAGATCTTCTTACCAACAGCATGTTTCAGATTACTTTCCCTCACTATCCTATGATAAGGAGAATTGAGGCTTTTCAGATGTAATGAAATAATGATAATCTAAATATGTTCTTTTTGGTCTTTTGAAACACTCAAAATTATCACTGGACTGACTTTGGGTATTTTTAAATAATTATTCCAGCTAATCTCATTAGGGCAATATATAGCGATTAATCTTTCCCAGTGAGTGCCAAGCCTCCTTTCATCTCCCTAATCTTTAGCTCCTCCTTCCAGATTTTCTTTTAAATTCATATTTGAACTTTGAGTAGGCCACTCAAAAATGTTACTTTGTCCACAACCTGACTTAATATTTGTCTCCTGCAGCTTCTGGTCAGATCTGCACCTACCTAAATAATTAAATTGGACTCATAATGCATTTCTGTCTGCAGAAAACAGACTAAATGTCAGGAAACATCTTCTTTTCTATTGATTCTCTCTCTACAGGCAGCAGGAAGTTTGCGTCTGCTGTGAACCAGCTGTCGGTAGACTGCAACACACACACATTCATCCACCCACACACACACACAACCACAAAACACCTGCCGGGAGAGCAATGTGTTGTGTTGCTGATCAATAAAGATGGAAGAGAGGCTTCACAGAGACACAGAGGTCACCTGTGCGTGTGCAAGTTTAGGAGTATGTGTGTTTAACACGAGAATGTTGAAAGCAGTCAGTACCAACTCTGAAAGATAGGGGGCGTATTAACACTTAACACAGATTACGTACAAACAGAAGTTTAATATGAGGGGAAAAATCCACATTTCTTTCCGTTTTGATTATTATATTCCGTTTTATTCATTTCCACTTCACTGTTAGGATTGATTAAAATTACAATGGCAGGAGATTTAAATCCAACTTAAGGTAACAACTAATTTCACAGAATAATACAAATTGCAGTACAATATTTATGCATTTCATTTCAAACATGAATTCATAGGAGTAATTCCAACAGTTTCCAAATATGTACATATTGTATGTTAAACGCATTTTAATTCATATTTGATGAGATTTAGAAATGAATCTCAAAAGATAAGCAGTATTAACTGTTGCATTAATTGGTCAGAAATACACAAGAGTATTAACTATGCTTCATCATATGGGTTGTGTAAATAAATCCGCTGTCTAAACTCTGCAATTAGAAACATTTGGCTAACAGTTGCTCTCTCTCTCTCTCTCTCTCTCTCTCATATACTGCATCTGAATGAACCCTAAAAGCCACTGCTTTAAAAAGCGATGCATTCATAATGACATTCCCAGACAGGTCAACCAAAACTAAAAAGAGTTAGCTAACAGATTCAGAGAACACAAGATGCAGAACCTATGAGGAAAAAGCTGAAGTTGTCCATGTAATTGTTACAATAATTTTTCAGACTGGCCAATTCTCTTTGCTAGTTTTATCTATATCAACATTCTGTCTTTTTCCAGGAAAACAACTGAAAATAATACTAATGTTTTGTTCCAAGTAAAAAGACAAATTCATCAGGCTATAGCAAAACAGTAAGAATGGAAATAAAGACAAGTGCATCTGGCAAAGCAATCTGCCTTAAATAGTTTGGAGGTTTGCAGAACAGACGACAGGGGGAAAAACAAAAACAACAGCAGGCAAAGCAATAAAGTGTGCTGCATATCAGATACGTTTTTGAAAAGACTGGGATTACCTTGTACTAAAGGAGCGGCGAGCACAAAGCTTCAAGATTTGATACGATTTTAAATGTAATTTCATGGGGTCCTTTATTGATCATGTTTAAAAAGCATCATTTTCATCACCATGGCAGCACCTGCAGACGAAATGTTGAGTGTAATAAGCCAAAGCTAGTATGAGATTGTCATGATAGGTTATTCTTAAGTACAACTTACAGTTTCAGGATCGTTAAAAAACTTCAACAAAAATTTTCAACAATGCGTGATCGTAAAACGGTTATGTTTTTAAAGGTGATGTGTGGTACTCTGCAAAATCCCTCACCATGAATGTCCTTTTGTTTTATGAAATAAGTGTAATAGTCTTATTCCAGTCAGCTGACCAGCAGTGCACAGGAACAGCAGAGGCAACTAAAAATTAGAACAAAGATATAAAACCAACTTTTTCTACTCCATTTAGTGTAATGATAGGTCACTGAGTTTGACCTATCATTTAATACTGATAAAGTATATGTAAAAGAGAAATCTGACTTGAACTTTCAACCCATCTATAACATTCTTCACACCATCTAAAACGAGCCAACACAAAATTAAACCAGTAATTTCTCCATTTAAAACAGCATAGAAAAATGTGTTTTATGGATAATTAGCTGTAGCAGACTTATTATACTGCTCTGTGTCTGAGCCAACTAACAGAATGACATTTTTAGATGTATTAGTTAAAGCCCTACAAGTAAAACAGACTGATTAAGAATTGTAGAGAGTCTGAAGAAAAAAACAAACAACATGGCTCATTAATGTGAGATATTCTGGTGAGATTTGTTTGGAGAAATAAAAGTGTTGGACATCAGAGCTGGAGAACAAATTACAACGTCTGAGAGGAAGTCTGCCAGGATTTAATTATTTTTGAATTTTTTAACACAAGTGGGCTCTTACGAGGTGAATTACATGTAGAATAGGCTCATCACAAAGAATATTTAAATCCCGACAGCTATATGGTGCCAATTCAAGTCTCCTGCAGTTCTTCTGACTTAATTTCCCTTATTGCATAAACTACCATAAAAAGTTTCACTCAGATCAAATTCAATCTGGAGACTTTGATGAATTTAAAATCATTCTGCAACTTTCAATTTCTCAATGCTGAGCAGCTTTGAAAGTTGTACAAAATAATTATATTTATTCATTAAACTCTTATTTAAGCTTTCCCATCTGTTAAATATCCCTTTAAGTCATCATAAAGGGTAGCATAAATTAGAAAAGGCTCCTTTTCAGTGAGGGGAACCCTAATAAAGTGTCAAATATTAGATAATTGTTTATATATTTTGAATAATGTGTAGTAATATATCTAGACATTCTACAGTATGTTGTTGAGGTTCATCATGTTAAGCTTACTTTGTGTTGAAAACAGCAGATATTAATTTTAGGCTATCCAGCATCTAAAAAAGATATGTCTGCACAAGGCGGCAATTTTCATTTCCAGCAGCTGACTGTTAAAGAAGTTTTCACATATTAATTAGGGAGCAGCTCATGAAGTTAAATCTAGACTAGTTTGAGCAGCTCTTCAGTATTTTCATTATTAGTCTCTCCTCTCATTGTCTGAAAATAAGCCTTAAATTTTATGTTCAAAATTCTAACCAACAGGAAAATCCCCTCCAGGTTTGTTTGCAGCCAGTTTTCATTATATTGCATCACCAATATGAAGCATTTTATCAAGAAAGTGTTGAAACAAAAAGAGGCCGAAGCAAGAAGATGATCACAGACAGGACAGAGAGAGGATCAAGCAAACGCTGCTCAACCCAACCAGGTACATATGATACATGACACTGCAGTGCCTGGGCAAAGCCAGAGGAAACTGAATCCATGCATGCTCACACAACCGCTGATTCCCTTATTTTGATTTACTAGGCAATGCAACACCATTCCACACTGTAAAATGTGTATATCAGGACAATGACGTGCGAGCTGAGCGTGATGCAACGCACAGTGGCTTCTGACACCATCGGAGCAACTCCTCTGAGCTAATGAGGCTTAAAAGAAAGAATGAAAAAGAAAAGGGCAGAGAAGAAAAACTGCATTTATTCTGAAATTATGAGTATTATTTTACTTGTGTGAAATCACAAAATTTAGAGAGCAAAAGCAGACCATGAAATATATCACAGTTTCTGTTCATTTTCACTTGTCAATCAAATGATCCCAGGTGTGAAAATGAAACTGGAATATTAAACACAAGTCAAGTTTAGTGAGATAAAAGGACACAGTTGTTACTTTAACAAAAATGAATAGTTTTGCTGTTCTGGTAATGTCAAGAAAAGAAGGAAAAGGAAATCATCTTATAAAGTCTACCACTTTAGTCCAACCTGATTTGACCCTCTCCTGTTACTAATGGATTTTTTCCATGGAGAAGAGACTCTATAGTGGTTTAAATGGGTTATTTTTCTTTGTACATGATGCACTACTTATTGATTTCTACTCTCAGATATTTGACAAAACGATGCAGACTTTTGCTGATTTCTTGTGAACATAAGCAAAATACCTTAAAAATAGTTTAACTGTCCTAACAGCAAAATGTTTAAATTAAAGGAATTTTCTCCAAAGCAGCCAAAGCTAAAGATGGAGGATGTTGGAGATGATGGAGGTTTCTGTACCAATTCAATATAAGGAATTACAGCACAGAGTTAATCTATTACAGAATTAGTGTAACAGTCCAACCACTTCTAAATACAACAGAACTCACACCACACAGTATTTAAAAAATGCATAAATTCTGTAAATTATCTATACATAAGTTCTAGGTCTTTCTATGACCACTGCAACTATTTATATTGAGAACAGAGTTAACATCAACACTTTTGTCAGGGAAATGAGGCCATTACGAGGCTTCGTAGTTATGAAAGTTTACCGATAGTTCAGTACAAAGACAAATATTAGAGTTCATATTTTAAACTCTTAGCAATTAGTATAGAATATTACTAGCAGCATTCAGTGCTTACCTTCCCTGCAGATGCTTACTTTAACTGAATTTCCAATTAGCTTCCCATTATCCGCTTCCATCCAACTCCCAGCTTAAAAGTTATCAGCCTGAAGAAACAGCCAACATGCCACTCTAGGAAAATATTTTTTCCTTTTTAGAAGCTTCCTACATCTCTGCACTTTTTCTAACCTTATTTTTTAATTGCCCAATTTGAAAATAGCAAACCAAGTTTCCCTTGTGCAGTAAAAACTTTCACACAGGTAAGAGTAGCTGTTAGCATGACCTGGTAGCAAGAACAGTGGGCTATCACAAGTGGTGAAGTTACTGATTAGGAAAGACTTTAACTTTTAAGGTGTTTTCACACCTGAAGGTCTGGAAACCTGTAAGATTGGGGACCAAAATTGCAACATTTGTTATATTTTCAGCTGGTGCGGTTCACTTTCAAACAATCCAAACTCTTTGAAAAACCTGTTCCTTCCTCTCCTGTGGTGGCGCTGCACCATCAACCACATAAGAAAACTACAAAGGTAAGTGATTTAATGTCGCTCCTGCTTTTGGAGCGGCCTCCGGTCTGCTTGGCATTCACTTTATGCATTCAAACCACAAAGTTCACTTTAGCCAAACCGACTACAGATTTTTTGGTCCATATCATAGTTGAATTTCACATTCACACCTCCAAAAACAAACTGTAAACCGACTAGAGTTTATTAAAGTGGAGTAAACATGGCTGGTGTGAATGAACCCTTAGTTTCTGACTAGCAGATCGCTCATCAGGGGTGTTACGCCCTCAAGGTCTAGGGGTTCAGAGGTGGTAATATAAAAATGTGTCCAGAGAAAATAAGTGGAATGTAAATGATTTATTACAAAAAAGATGGTTTCACAAAACCACAACACAATACAACTTAACCCAATTAAAACAAAAGAAAAAGACTAACAAATTCAAGAATTGTTAAGTGTAAATTAAATTACAAAATGTTCAAAGAAGTGTGGAGGTTCCTCCATCTTTCCCCCAGTGTTAATATTTATTTAAATGTTTCCACACAATATATTTATAATTTCACTTTTTCTTTGGTGGCGGTTATTGCAGTAGGTTGTTTACTAATATGGTTGCACACATTTAGTAAACACCTTATGTTTATTTAAATCATTAACTATTTTGTCTTGCTGATTTTGAAGGACTGGCTGGGAGAAGATGATTGGTTGTAAGGCAAACCAGGAAGTGGAACAAACCATCAGGCTGCAGGAAGCAGGGACTTGATGGTGAAGATTTTTCTTCTCTCTACTAATGAACAATTGCTAAAACATTTTGGTGTTAGGTTATTTTGTTAGTTGTGTTAAAGTCAAAATGTTTTAGTTTGAATTAGTCATTTATATTTACGCATTATTTGTCTTTGTCTCTTGTCGTCGTTTGTGTAGGCTAGCCTTCGTGTTTAAATGCCCCTTTGTGTTCATTGTGTGAGGTCAGTTTTGGTTTGTCAAGTATGCTTTAGTTGATTTCGTTTGGGCCCATGTTTCCTATATTTTTGAGATTTGTTGTTGAAAGCCTTTTGTTAAGTTTTTCTGGGGAAAAATAAATAGAAGATATTTTTTTATATATGCCTTTGTCCTTGTGCCTTACTGGTCAGATTGTAACACAAGTCAGCCTAAAGTAAACTCAAAACAACCCAAAAGGGAAAGGAGGGAAAAGAACTCACCAAGGGAGCACCAAGCCTCCCAAACTACTCAAAAGTCAAACTGCTTAGCAGAACAAGCAAGAACAAAATGTTCAAAACTGCCCAAAGCAGTAACAAGCACCAAATGTGGGGAACAGCTGAACAAATCCTCTTCCTACAAGCTGCCCCACTGAATGATTTCAGGAGCCTTTTATAGGGAGCAGGTGAGGCTCATGTCTGATTGGTTTGCAATTCTCTGCTCGTCCAATGGGGTGGCTGCTCTCCTGCAGCCTCCAGGCAACCAATCAGGAAGGTTTGCCCTCACAGCTGAACTTGCATAACAAAAAGAAGCCTGCACAGCCTCAAGAGACCAGGGGCCGTAACAAGGGGAAATTCAAACACCAGTTTTTGTGCATCTTTATTTTTAATCAATTAAAAGCAGTAATGAATGAAAAATAAAGAGAGTCCTTTAATTCCACTATGTTCTCCAAAAAGAGTTAAATATTTTAAACAGTAAACTTAAAATAATGACTTCACTTAAAATAATTGGACATTTTAAAGCCCAAAACCTTGCTGCATTTTTGTGTACTAAAGCCACCATCTCAACTCTACCAGAGCTGTACTGTGATTTGGTGGTTATCACTGTTGCCTAAGAGCAAGAAGTTTCCATGTTGAAATTATGGCCTTTGTTTGTGGAGATCCTCCCGAGTATTTTTTATTTTTTTTCCCATTTTTTTCTCAGAAGAGTTTTTGCGGCGCTAGTGGCTCGTATTTTTTGCAACAGTAGGCTGACAGGAAAGAGGGCGAGGAGAGGGGGGGAAGACATGCAGCAAAGGTCGCCGGGACCGGGAGTCGAACCTGCCACGTCCGCGTCAAGGACTAAAGCCTCCAAACCACGAGTATTTGTGTGGGTTTTTTCCTGGATTCTTTGGTTTCAGGCCAAAATCCTGCATGTTACTTCAACTGGATAATCTAAATATTCCAGAGGAGGGAGCGTGTGCAAGACTGATGGTCTCATGTTCCCCAGTGGCCCTCCTTTCATGCATCAGTGGAGATAAGCACCAGCCCTCTGCTACTCAGAAAGGGATGAACTGGGTATAACTTAAAAGGAAAAAAAAAAATCAATTCAAATTGGACAATTCCTTGAATGCATACCATTATAAATTAGAGGAAGAGAAAAATCTAGTCCAGTCATCCTCAACCCTGATGCTCAGTCTCTACTGACCTGCGTTATTTACATGTTTCCTTGACGTCGTCCAACTGATTTAAATGAAATCATCATTAATGTTTGCTATGGTTTGTCACACCCAGAATGAAACCACACAACTCAGGTGTGCAAAAGCAGGGAGACATCTGACAAAAGCTTTGCACCGATGACAATGACTGACCAACACTACTCTAGTCCACACAGCATTACTGAAATTATGGCTGGATAACATATCACAACATAGGTGTTCCATATTGATCAATGTCATCAATTATTGATTCATTTTTGTTGCATCTGAAATGCGGCCAAACTAGTGACGCAACCTTTCCTGTTTTATCCAAAGTTTTCACTCTGCGCCGTTGTTTTTGTTCTTTTTAAGCAGTTGACACGTAGTGGCAAAACATTAAACTTCTGTTGCGCAACGTTGTTGCTAGGCAACCAAAAGGCAGTGAGTTACTAGGTAACAAAAGAGTGAGTGAGTTGATGCCACCAACCTAGCTTAGCTGGTCGTGAGAGGTTGAGAGCCTCTGCCTACATCCCCCAGAATGCTGTGCGGTTCTGAATCAGAGTTCAGAGAAATTATTGAATATTACATCAGATGCATTAACATTTGATATTGATCACATATCTATATGGTTATTGATTCATTGTCCAGCCCTACTAAAAAAAAAATAAATAAAAAAAACCCTCAGCTGCCGACTTTCTGTGGGCAAAGTATTAAATTCAAAAAATCATGAGCATGCTCACACTGGAATCTTGGTATTTGAAGAAAGAGGCCCATCAACCATGTTTTTTTGTCCTTTTTTTTTTAAGTAAGCTATTGCCAAAGGAAGAAACACACATCCGACTGACTAAGGGTAAACTAAATAACTGCTCTGGCAGCAATGAGTCTGATTATAGAGGAGCAAGGCTCAGAAAAAGGGTCAAATCTCAAGACACCTAAGGTTTTCCTGCAAAGAGAAAGCAAAAAGAAGTGACTAAAGCCTACATACTTTTAGACTGCAAGAAATCAATTTAGAGATAAACAACTAAGGAGGACACAAAGGAGGATGGGATTGGAAACAAAGAAAGAGACATAGTAAGATTAACTTGGAAACTTTAATTGGAGAGAAGGTCACAAGTCCCCAGAGTCTCAAAACACACTAATGAGCTGTTAGATGATTAACAAACTGTGTGAGGGACACAGAGTCACATGAGGACTGAGGAGGTCCTAAAGTCACTAAAACGAGAATAAAACCATGTTTCTGAAACCAACAGAAATCCACAAACCTCAGAACTGGAATTTCTGCTTCCATATTATTCCAGGTTTAACTATAACTATTATTTTGAGGCTAAACAAGTCAGAGAGCACAGCAAAGCCTATTTAAACATTAACATATTTAAAAGAGCAAATGAAGAAACTGCTAATTAACAAAGAGTTATGTAACATACAGTTACAGCCTACCATCTTCCATCTGCTACTCTTCCTCGATTAGACCCTCAAGACCCAACGCTTCACTTACAGACCCGATATACTGTATATACTCAGCATTGTCAAAGAAAAAGAAAGACTGTACAAACCAGTTTCCATTTAATCAGAGCAAAAAATGTGCTGCCATTTTCACAGTCATCACACTACTCCAAAAACAATAAATTCATAAAATAAGATGAATCAGACAAAAGTTTAAAATGGCCTTTCCATTTTTCTAGGTTAACGTGTTTTGGGACGCAAACAGTAGAAGTAATTTCTTTTGAGCATCATCAATAATGAGAAAATGTTTGGATCGACACCTGTAGATCATTGATGAGGCTTCAAAACCTCTTCAATATTGAGCAGTCTTCAATCTAGGCAAAGCAATCCATAATGCACTCTGTGTGGTTTAACACAGCCTCTGAAGCAGGCTTTGTGTTCACAAATCCCACCTCACTAACTTAACCATTCCAGGAAGCACTAGAATGTTTCTGAAATCTGGGATGCATTTGGTCAGAGTGCTGCTGGATCAGGGTCCTTTTCCCAAAACTGTGCCATCAACCTGGAAAACGGGAACGTTGTTACGTTCAGCTCGCCTGTGTTCCAGGTCTCACACAGACCGTCACATTCGCCAAGTGTTGTGCTCAAACAGACCGTCTACAATTAGAAGCTGCAAATGTACTTTATATATTTAATCACTGCAGAATTCACAAGCAGAGGTTGTAATGTATTCTGGATGCAATTAACATATTGAATCTTAAATGGTAAGGAGTGCTAATTAAAAGTTCATTACAAGGACAATTAATTTAATGAATGCAGGAGATGCACTGGATTCCAAGATTCAGGTTAAACTCAAGGTCCGTGGGCCAAATCCAGCCCGCCGTAGCTTTTTATGTGGCCCTCTAGAATCTAGACTAAACACTAAGTGTGCTTAAATATTTTTTTATGAAATTAATGCAGTTTTTATCTCTTTACTGTCAAATTATATCAGTCACTCCAGTTTCTTCAGAATTATCGTTGAAATTCATGCAAGAAGCAAATCCCCATACTTTTTTTGCACTAATGCATAACTGGGAATTTACTGCAGATTTTTCTCAAAAACTTTTTTTACTTGTACTAAACAGCTGCCTCAGCCTTAATTGATGTCAGGTTACAGTCAATGATCTGTACATCGAGTAATAAAAACTCACATTTACAGTCATAAATAAGCACAAAATTAGTACCGCAAACACAAATTTTTATTGCAAATTAAAAAAGAAAAAGAAATCAAACAGTATCACAAAATAGAGGGACTGAAAAGATGTTCAATAATATTTAATGTTAAGAATTCATCGATGCTTTACCAGTTTGTGAACAGATTTTATCAATACATTCGGCACAACCGGCCCTTTAAGAGCCTTCATGATCTTGATTTGGCCCAAAACAAAAATTAGTTTGACTTAAACTGACCAGGATGGAACGACAGCTGACACACCTCCAACCGTACAGAAACAGTGATAGTTCAAAAAGCCACTGAAAGACTCTAATATGAAGGGATTTGTTCCTTTCTTGGTAATTTCACACATTTTTTCCCAATTTTGGAAATACAGTAGCTGCTTATGATGAGCAACAATTGATGAACATATTAAATCTTATTTAGATAACGGGAACATTTGTTCCAGGTAACACCCAAGGGTGACATGGCAATTATTTTACAAAGAAATCTAAATTGTTTAAAAGGAAAATCACATTCATTCACTATTTTATCTGTAATCTCCATGTAGAAACAGAGCTATTAAAGAGAAACCATTTAGGCTGCACAAATCTCTGAAAAGACTTTAATCAGTTTGCCGATACCACTCAGTAAAGTACACATTTGTTATTTTTAAAAAGGCTGGTTTATAAAGTTAATGGAAAGAGTTGGAAAACAGCATGTAATGTATACAGAACCAGATATGCGCAACCTT
This sequence comes from Brachyrhaphis terrabensis, assembly GCA_903067065.1. NCBI lineage: Eukaryota > Metazoa > Chordata > Actinopteri > Cyprinodontiformes > Poeciliidae > Brachyrhaphis > Brachyrhaphis terrabensis. The sequence continues at coordinate 44,333 of CAEGAG010117098.1, read as the reverse complement.
TTTTGTTCGATCTAAAGCATAAAAAGTTAAGTCAAATTTAATGACAGTTAAGATGACCAAAATCATTTCTGCTGATCAGAATAATGATTATTTTTTGTCTTTGATAGAGATTCACACATTATCAAATTTTTAAAACTGTATGAGGTGGGAGAAAACGGTTATCTTTTTATACAATGGTTTAACTCTTGTTCTATATACACAGAAAGTCAGAGAACTTAACTCCTTTCTTCTCTCTTTACTACCTGTCCAGTGCAGTTTTAGATGCACAAAAAGTTTGCAGCTTCTTTTCCTCCAAGGGAAAAACATCCAAATACAAATTCAGAGCGACCAAAGCAGTTTACCATCTAAAAGACAAAGACAGCAGCACCAGGGGCCTTTGTAATGGGAGCACTTTATCCGTCAGCGGCGGCATCACATGCGATTACAATCCTATATTACGGTGAAGAGGCCTGACAGTAAAGCCCGGGCCTCGGGACTGGAGTCGTATTTTCAGGCCGATTACAGCAGCGATTTGGCCTTCACGCCTCATTCTCTGAACCATCCGAGGCCACGATGCCTGTCTGCCTCCTGCGGCTTTATGGATCAACAATCCACCTTTGAGGCCGTCTTTAATGCACCTGTTACTCATCCGGATCTGCTCACCAGCCAAGGTGGGCAGTGTCATGGAGCAATCCACAGAATGTGTCACATTCAGGCTCAGTGTCCTGCAGTCAGACTGACACCTTGTTGTTATCTTGGTAAAAGGTGTAAAACTACAAACACGACGGTTTAAAATCTCTCTGCAGATATTAATCAAACCTTTTACATTTCTATTTAACAAATAAATGGAATCAAGATAATAATCTCAAGATTCAGTTCTGAGCTTCCAAATTATAGATTCAAAAACTCTGATTCCTACTCTGTGGAAAATCACATTCAAGTCATTTCAAAAACAGATTTCTAGCACACTGGTCGACTGTTTCAGCCTGGTTGGTACAAGGCACATCTTTTGCAGCTGCATTTTCCAAAGAAAGTAGACACACTCAGTTAAGGCTTAGTACATAACTTAGTGCTTAGCTTTTGAGGCTGGTGCCTCTTCAGCAGTCTTGGCTTTGACGACACAGTCAAGAGCAACACTTCAATCCTCGCTGCCATCATGACGGCACATTATGCCAATGAAGGCTACTAATGATAATTTTACACATTTCCCTCTTTTGAAAGCAGCTTCTGGTAAACGACTGAAGAAAATTACAAAATGAGCAAATATCTGGAACTTGTCTGATTAGATGGGTGATTTGGGGAAAATAAAACAAATTGTGATCTTTTTAAGGCTAAGTCACTTTTGAATGTTGTTTTCTCAACATTGTCCTTAAAGCAAAACCAAACAAAGCATCAAAGAACATTTCTGATTAGATTTAAATCCATCTGTGCAATTTATCTACTTCTGACAAGAACTAATGACATTAAATAAATGCGTTGACATATTTAAAGTATTCGGACTCCGTCTCAGACTATTTTACACAACTCAAGAATTCATTTTCATGGCACAGCTAAATGTTGTCAGAAGCAATCTGTTGACAGTGATAAACTCTTGGTACATGAAAGCTCGTTAATGAAGATAAAGAACAAGGAGGAAAATTAGATTGATGCATCTGTGCAAGAAAATAAAACAGGATGTGCCTCACAGAGCTTTCTACAATCCTCCTGCTTTGGCAGACAGTTAGCATTTTTCCCTTCCAACAGAATTTAACCCAGAACAAAGTCTTTAAGCAACCTTGAATTGTCACCACTGCCTATTGTTCTGTTGTCTAAGGTTGAGGAAAACACACCAATATGGGGGCTGAAAATTGCAATAACAATATTGATTACATTTAAGGCAATTTCTTTCCAAACATTTTTCTTGGATGGACATTTACAGCCCATCCAATGGACCAAATGCAGAGTTCCTATACAGATTTTTTGGATAAAAACATTTGTTAAAGTTCAAAATCAAACTTTTGCTATTAGGCAAACATTTTATTTGCCTTTAAGACAACCCACAGCAGTAAACAAACAAAAATAATCAAAGACGCTCTCTGTCAAAACCCTATAAAAACCTGTGACATTAAAGAGAACAGTAATGTTAATCTTTAAATAATGCAACACGTTGCAGCAGCTACTACAGTCATTTTAAATCATTTCTTAGGATGACAACTTTCTTTATCCTTGTTTTAATTGTGCACAACCTAAGCTGGAGTTAGAATGAATTCAAAACAAAATCTAAAGCCTGCATGATAGATAATGGATGAACCCCAGATTTCTGCTCAACTTTTACTCATGTGTCAAAGTTTCTTCATCGGAGACGATAAAAGCCAAGAAAATTAACATTCGGAAAGAGATGCACCCTTGACAATAGGTTATTATTTGTGCCTGATTATGTATCCTGTAGTCAGCCTCTGCTACATCAAAACACACACAGACACACACACACAAACACAGGATTAGAACAAAAGGAGAGTCCCGCGGCACAGATTTGCACAGAGAACATAATAGCTGATGACATGCGGCAGTTTGGAGGCTTTCAAAGCGACGCGGCTAATCTTCCTGCACTGGAATAACATTATTTTCTCCGCTTCCTCCTCCTCACCGCCCGCCCACCCACCGGGGATGCACAGGTTATTGTGTCCAAACGCACCCCAAGGTTAACCCACACAATGAATGGGCAGCGGTGAGCCACGCAGCCGGCTGATCGGGCTGCCCTGCTGATGGATTGTGATGAGGCAGGTGATCGTTTACAATGGGGTTCAAACACAACAAAGAGACATTTCAGATTGTAGCACCTTCACGCTGAACAATAAAGCAAAGAGGCTAGACTGCAAGGGAGATAAAAAAAAAAAGGGGGGGGGGAGGGAGAAACAGAAGGAGACTGGAAAAAGTGTTTTTGGTGTCAATCCAGGTTTATATTGTGTTTAACAAAGAAACATCTGTTCTTTGACCTCAAAGTGAGGACAACCTAGAAAAACAAAAATGATCAAGAACAATGGAGAGAAACCCCATAGCAAAACATCCAAATCTCAAATTTTAGTAAAAAGTACTTTGTCTCTTACCACTAAATACTTCAATCTGACATTTTCCTAAAACAAAACTGCCTTGTCAGATTAGATATAAGGCTAAAATAAATAAAATCCAGAAATGAACTTGCTTTTCATCTGAGTGACCAAATTCAGTAAAAAGAGGAAACGAGATACTAAAATCTATAGTCATAAATTATGTGGTGAATCGATTGTTTTTCATGTGTTCTGGCCATAAAAACGCTTCCAATGCTATAACAATAGCAAACACTGGGTAAAAAATATATATATATTGGAACCATTAACGCCCGATTTTCAACAGGTCCAAATTATTGAAGTAGTGTTCAGTCCAACATACAAGAACTAGCTGTAATGATCTGATCTACTCTGGTTCTGGATGGTAAGAATGAGAGGCAATAACCTAACATTAATAAGGTAAATTAGACTACATATAGTTACTAAAGATTTACTGCACACAGGCAGAAACTTAAGAATATTAATCTAAAAACAAAACTACCAAAACAGTCCTTCAAAGTTGCTGTTTTACTCTATTTAGTCATCTGTCTAAGCTTTAAAACATGCTGAATTTAATGGTGAGTTATATTGTGATTTCCAGGCACATCAAGTGATTGTGTTACCTCCAGTTATGAAAATTTATATGCCAAAAACAACTTAAAAGAAATGACACTTTGCGTTATTTCCGTATCTGATACCTTGATATTGGTTGTTTACAACCTTTCTAAGCTCACTAGGTGTTTGTTAATTGCTGCTGCCGCTAGTCTGTTGGAGCAGTGTGAAGGAGGCATGAGGGAGGCTCTGTGAAATGGATGTTGGGTTGGGGACTGAAACTCCAGTGAGGAGATTTAGGGAAATGGTATGAGCAAACGTTAAGGCACCACCGAATGGCTGCCACTGGAGATTCCAGGTTTTCTCAAACATGCATGAATAAATCAGAGAAATAATCTGGGTATGTGCTTGATCAGGGAACCACATCATAAAATGATATAGAGCTCAAGAAGGTCAATTTTGCAGAACATTCCCCCTCTAAATCTTTTAATAGCACAGTTCCTAAGAAAAAATAAAAATCAGTCAAGGCTTTACAAAAAACTGAGACTGAAAAAACTATTACGAAATGAGGAAGGATAGAAGTAACAATCCTCAACAGCATTTTTGGAAGATTGCAAAGATTAGCATTTATCAGTAATTTGATGCACATTACCTTCTAAAAACTGAAACACTGATGGAATCACGTTTCTTCCTCTAGAGATGCTAACATCCACGCCATGTAACACAGAGGCTTATTAACCAACATCACAACAAATGGGCCAAACAATAAAAAAACATGATTAGCTTTATTGTTCCTGATCTTTAAGACGACTAGCAGCTCCAATCCCATCACTGCTTTGTGGTGAATAAGTCTGTGCTCAGAGAAAAAGAAAGAAGCCAAGTTATCTGTGAAATGAGCCAATCAGATACCGTGGTCGTGGCTGCGGGACCCAATGTAGTGCCATCCATTTGTTATCACAGCTTACAGGCTTGTCCCTGGGAGGCATTAGTGGTTATTGGCCCTGAATCCAGTTTTGCTTTTGTCTCAGCATTTGTATTTCCCAGGAGAATCGCACAACAAGTGGTAAAATACAACAATTTAACTATTTTTTAATAGAGTCCATGTGATTAAAAACACACCACTTTGGTTTAAAAATTCACATTTGGCAGGCTAAAGAGTAAAAGTAGTTGCATCGACTTTTACTAGTCATAAAAAAAAGTTAAGTACAAAGCTTTCAAACATTTGCAAAGATTACTCCTTCAAACTGCAACCCCAAATGAATCCATGTAAAAATGACCAAGATCACAGCAGCAGATCGTTTTCTAACCATCTACTCCCGTGTCTCTTGTTTCAACCTCGCATTATTCAGCACACTCAGATATGATCAGCTCATAAACATTTATATCCGGCTTTTAAATCAGATACCGCCGGCAGTCATTTTCCTTGTAAAATAGCGGTAAATGTGTATTTAACCTCCATTAGACCCCATCTCCTCCCACATATATTAACTTGTTTGCATTCACTGACAGATTACAGTCTGTGCCCGACATGCAGCGGTAACTCTGCATGCTGACGTAGTCCTCTGCAGCCCCGCCACAACTCTGATGCCAAAAAACATCAACACTGACATTACCAATTCAACATCCCACTTATAAGGGACGGCTAATTGGTGGAACAGTGCCGTTCCTGAAGCGACGGGTGGGCTGAAATTTTTATTTCTGAACGAGAGTGGGGGAAAAAAAAAAAAAAAAGCATAAATGAAGGAGGATGACCTTCAGAGCAGCTGCTCTTTTACCAAAGGTAAAAAAAAATTAGCTATTAATACTCATCAATCTGCACACAGTTTGGCTAATGAGAGGCCGAAGGATGCCAATTAAGGACAATTTAGGATGTTTACTCTGAATTTTTACCCTTAAACTGCCAAGCAGTGTCTCAGCAGTGACTCCTAGCTTATTAAGATTTTTCCAAACTAAGTTTGGCAGATTTAGTGTGGTGGTTGTATTGTCTCTTGTTTGTCTTTTAACTTTTACATGTATCTCTGTGTCAAAATAACAATAAAAACAACAAGAATAGAGACTGAGGATATACCGTTTAATATGAATATTACGAGTGCCTGATAAATGCACTGGTAATCTTTTCATTCCCTTAGACTCACAGTGGTCCCCAACCCTGATGCTCATCACTGCCGTTTTAGATGTGTTCCCACTCCACAACAACCGATTCAAATTGTTGCAGAAACCTGTTATTCACCAATTTATATAAGCCAGGTGTAGCAGCAGGGAAACACCTGAACCATGCAGGACATGCAGCGGCCCCTGAAGACCGGGGTCAGGGACCTCTGGCTTAGAGCGATCCTATCCAACCAATCAAAGAGCTCAGTGGGAGAAACTAAATATATCACAAAGGAAGTTGGCGATAGATAATAAAGCATGCAGTGTGTCATATTAGAACTTAAAATCACCAAGGCTGGAAAAATTAATCTTAATTCCTACTGAAATACTGGTTAGCAGCTTCCTAAATGTCAAGATTATATCCTCTTTTTTATTGTTTGTGCCAAAATCGTTACAACTAAAGACACAAATGAGAACTGAGAAAATAATATGGCAAAAATCAACCACTTAGGATGATATTTTGTTCCTTTGTTTCACACGTGGGGAGATCTTTTGGTCTCAATGTTGTAACAAAAACAAAACAAGCTTCCTAATGGGAGCTCCTGGGTCCTTGCTAAACAGATTTTACCTTTTTGACTGCTGAGCCAGGAGGTGCAGAAGTCATCCACCTCATTAGCAAAATGATCAAAATTCTCCACCCTCAGGCCATCAACCTGCCAACGTGTGAGAGTGAAGATAGTGTGGCACCACTGGAACACCCAGGAATATTCCCACTGAAGCAAACTGTTTAAAGAGCAAAATATAGTTGGATGATTTACAATTGCGTCTATAAAATATGAAATAAATCGGGTTTTTATCTCAGAACAGTGAAAGAAGATATTCCCGAAATCCTATCCGATCGAAATTGTTTGACTATATGGGCTATAAGACATATTGATCGGTTCAGTGATTGGTCCTTTCGGGAGACTAAAATCCCCCTGTGGATGAATCATTGATGAGCATAAACGCCGCTCGCAGCTGTGCGCCGCCAGATACCTGGAACCAGAACAAGAGGATTTCTGGACTCAAATAGGACCTCTGCTGAGCTGAGAGGGGACCAAACCCACACACAGACAAAAACCATATCAGTGAGACCCATCACTGAGAATTCACCTTGCGTCTTAGAGGAAGACAAAGACATCCACCCAAAACGTCCGCGCCGATCCCGCCGTTAGGGGTGTCTTAACGCACCATTTTCACGGGATTTTCCTCCCAAACACACGAACCAGAGCCACCAGCCTCAGCGTGTCAACAGCCGGGATGAGACCCAAGTTGAACCGTGACTGAAGGTGCGTGGCCGCTGCAGATGCACGTGTGTTTGAGGTAGTTTTATCAGTGCAGCTGCGCGGGCTCACGTCCAGCTGACTGGCAGCTGTCAGTCAGAGGTGTGAAACGCGCACGCGCTTCGTGAGAAAACCCACGAGCCTGAACAAAGGTCACAAGAAAACTACTATTAAATCTGTTTATCGCACAGATACACACTCTATGTAACTGCACTCAGGCGTGAGCGCGCACACACACACACACCCACCCCCACACACACAGTGGGGAAAAGACGCTGTTCACTGTTTATAAGGCAAAAGCTCCATAAAAACAAGTAGAAACACACCTTTCAGTCTGCAAAGCTCCAAAGACTCCGTTGAGGCTCAGTCCGTTCAGCCGGAACATTCACATTAATCCACAGCCGCTCCGCTTATTTCCAAAATCAAACCGGGACCGAGCCGGTAAGAGGATCCTTTCCCAGCCAGCACCGAGAGGTTCGTGCAAATAAATCCACCAAGAGAGCGAGCTCACGCGGAGACAGAGCCGGGGATGAGGTGCGCCAACTCCGGGTCAAACGACACAATGAGGCGTTTCTCAGCAGCCCAGCGTCTCCTGGCCCCCGGACCACGCCCTCCTCATTATCATAATAGATTGACTGGAGCCAATCAGAGAGCGGGACAGCGGGACTCGGCGTGCCCCTCGTTCAATTTAAAGTCGCTATGAATTTCTGACGTAACTTCTGAAAATAACTGATACATTAATTAAATTGAAATACATTTTGTTTACTGAGTTTCTAAATGTCTGAATATAGGCTGGACGTCTTGAATGATGTGATGCCAAATAATCATAAACAAATACGATAATGAAGTAAACAAATACACTAAATATGCATTGACTTATTTCTGCTCTGCATCCAGAACCAGAACCAAACATGGAGAAGCAGCATTCGGCTTCTATGCACCACAAATCTGGAACAAACTTCCAGAAAACTGCAATACACCCGAAACACTGAATGCCTTTAAACCTAGATTAAAAACCTACCAGTTTATAGTTGCTTTTGAAACATAATCAATGAAACATTAATCGACAATCTGATTAATGTTTAATCAGATTGTCATTGATTAAAAGTTAAAGTTTTGGCCAACTTTAAAGCAAATGCGGAGACAGATGTCTTAAGGTACTTTAATATGGATTAATAATGAATTGTGCTTTGTTGCTCTATACATACACACCACATGGGGTTTGGGGAACCCCAAGATAAGTGAATGAAGAGCGAATTTAAAAGGAGTGACGCTTGGAACGAAGAACAGTTGAGTCTAATTAACTAAGTGTTTTGATGCAGAGCATGACTGCAGGAGCAGAGAGAAAACAAGCAGCTGATAAAGAATGAACACCTTGGGAATCACTTTAATAACTAACTAAACACAAGAAAACACAGCAGACATGACCAAACTCTAAGATAATCAGACAAGTATGAACAGAATAACAAAACTGAAAACCAAAATGACAAAGTCAAAGTCCAGATCATTGATAAAGATAAAACTTAATCCAGCAACCGACTGTCATTTAAGCTTCTTCTTCTTTGTTTAAGTGCATCTAAAACTAATGGATTAATTCTCAATACAATTTACCTCATAAATCAAAATATGTGTCCTTTTCATCTTAGTATGTGAAATATCACAATAAGCTGTTGCAAAATGGAAATACAAGAAATTCTGGCCTTAAAAAAGACTAAAAAAAAAGTTTATTTTGTATTAAATGTTTTCTCAAGTATAATCAATAAAACAGCTTATTGACACGGAATCCTGGTCAAGATATTATGATCCATAAGAAACCATTGGTTTCTTATTCTTCACTGCAGAACAAAAATCATCCTAAAGCTAATTAAAAAATTTTGACAAGACAGTTGAATACTTTTGAGAAAGCAGCGTGGTCGGAAAAACAAAAAACTGTACCGTTTAAATGTCATTTCACTCATCATGTCTGGAGGAGAGGCAGCACTGCACATCACCTCAAATAAACCACAACAAGTATGGAGTCTGGAGTGGGAACATGGTGGTAATCTTTGAGCATAATGTTGAACTTTATGCAATTAAATAATGGCTGAATAGAGACATCTTTGGTAAGGATGGTGATTTTAAAACAGATGAGAGCCTAAACAGAGCCATGGAAACTCTTAACTTGTTTTACTTTCTTTGCACACATGTCTTTGTTGGGATTTCATGTTGAGGTACAGATACAGTTACAAAAATAAAGGCTGAGGTGCTCATTAATTATTTCTCCGCTGTACACTTAAGGTCTGAGTTGTGGAAAAGTGAGACATCTAATTTCTTCAGCGCTTGCTGGAAATGTAACTACTGAAACTGGTATCAGTAAAAAGAAGAGGCTTGTCTACTCCAGAGTGCGCCCCACTGTTGTAAAATGATTTCCTGGAGGAAACTTCAATTAAATTTCCGGCTCACAAACTGAATTTATTTCTCAGCAGGATAATTAGAGTCAAGTAAAAAAAAAGAAAACTGAAGGAGGTACTGCAAATGCAGCACCTAGATTAGAAAGCAAATTCCCTCTGCTGCATCTCTGTCCATTTATCTGTCTGTCCTTCGACAGATCCTCCTCTTCCTCCCTCCCAACTCTCTGTTTATGAAAAACAACAAATTAAAGGATATGAGAGCTGCCAATATCTGGGGAAATAAGTTTCCAGTTGTGCTTTGTGTTAATGTTCCTGTGTGCCTGATTTAACTGCAATCTCTGCATGTTTACTCCGTCCTCCCTCCCAAACACAACACTCGCCCACATTTCCACTGACATGCAGGGAAGCAGGAAGCAGCAGGAGGTCCAGGTAATTCAGAAGCTCTCTTCAGTCGCAGCAGAGGAAGATTTGAGATCATCCATCTCCATGGCCGTGTTACAGATGCAAACAACAACCATCAGTCTTCTGGTGGGTTCAAAACATCTCTAGGTTGTGTTTCAAATCTAATTGTGTGGTTTATGGTCATGATTTCTCAGAAATATTTTTGCAACAAGGTGCAAAATCTCAAAAAAAAAAAAAAAAAAAAAACTTAATGGGAAAAACTGAGAATATCAGCCAACTGAATTACTGTTTTGTTTATACACTGAAAACATCCCACATTGTCTATCAGATAAACACATTTAATGTCCCCTTGGGATCACAAAAGTATTTTTGAATTTGAACATCACAGAAATCCGTGACTTTAAACCACATTTGGTTTTATTTTTCTATGTACTTCAAACAAATTTCAGTCAACACTCCTCTTGGATCCAGTGGATGTTGTAATTTGTAAAGTTATATGTTGCTTTTCAGGGAAAGAGCCGCAGTATCGCTGCCTGACGTCTGATCAGAACAGTAGATTGGGGAGTCCACATATTAAACACTAGCTGGAGGAGGGATTTCTCTCCACGACCCAAAAGAATGAAATGCATGACATAAATAAATGCATGAGCGTTTCCATTTCTGCCTGCCACTTCGGCAGCTTTTAGTCGTCGCTCTCGTCGGAATAGAATCAATAAATCAGACACGTTCAACCCCTCTGGGCTCGAACACAGACACTAAATCACATCAGCAAATGTCATAAAACACACACTTTGAATGAGTTTCATAAAGGGGAGCCTTCATCGGATCGTGGGAGCGTTCCCGCCGGAGCCACACAGAGTTAAAGATGGAAGAGATGCATCAACCTCTGAGCCGAAACAGCGTTTCTGTTTATTCGTTGTGCTTCTTGTGTTGCATGGAAAGAGAGATCAGAACAACCTGGGTATGGCTAGTAGGAAAAAACCTGGCAACTTCTGGAAAAGAGCAGGAGATGTGGCTCATATGGCACTCTATCAATATTAATGTGGACATTTAAACCACACACTGATCCACAGGGTGAGGGAACAGCTGCTGAGCATATAACTTGATGGTTGATAGACCTCATAAAACGCAACATCTGGGAAACTTTGATGGAAAAAAGTCAAATTTTAAAGTTTTGTGTGTCTATGATGTTTCTATTTTTTGTTAAAACTTAATTTTTAAGAAAGCAAGATAAAAACTGAGGTAGAATAAGTTTGTGCGATGGAATATTTGCTGCGATGTTTGAAATACGTATGTAGAAATGCCATCCAATCTTATTGCAGACAAGCAATTTGAAAGGTACTGCTTCTAATAGAATAGAATAGAATAGAATAGAATAGAATAGAATAGAATAGAATAATGGTGGAGAAACAGCTGAAAAAGCAAACAAAGATAGAAGAGCAAGTATCAAAAGCAATGAAGGATTAAAATAGGTCACTTTGTGAATAAACAATTTCTATAGAAAGACTTGATAAGTACTAGATGCTAAACAGAAACATTTGTCCAGACAATTATTAATTATCAAACATCTAATCTGTAGATTTGTTGAACTACTTTATGTTGAATGTAGCTTTTACTGCCAAATAAATGAGAATGAAGAACCAGACATGAACTGTCTGGATATCAGGCAGGGAAAAGCTCATTAAACAAATGAACAATTAACTAAACAATTCAAATTGCATTTGTTATTTTCTTGTACTTGTGTTTTGTGTGATCTTCTCATCTCCATTTTGTTTTAGTTGTAAAATCTATTTATTGTGGTTCTTGTTCATGTTTGGGTCAGTTCACTCGTACAAACCTTGATAGATTTTGACCTCTGATGAAACCAAAGTAGCTCTAAGAGACATCCTGCTGGAACACATTTATTTGATTCACACAACCACATTGACTGAGTGGAATATAGAAATTTACATGAAATCATCTGTTGTCAAAGTGGGTAGAAAACGTCCCCCTCACAGGCATTAATTAATGCATATTCAGAGAGAAATGTCATATTAGACAGCTTCGCTTCACACCAGAAAAAGTTACAGAACGATAAAAAACTACAGGTAGGAAATGATGCAAGGTTGAAATGACCGGCAGGTTGAGAACTTTTGCTGCTTTATTTAAGAGTTGTTACCTGCTGCTGAGCGGCTCTGGGCGTCTGATAGGGATGCCTCCCAGGTGCCTCCCTCTGGGGCTTTTCCTGGTCTGACCCAATTGGAAGCGAGCCCAGGGCAGACTCTGGGTTTCCCCACTGTACCTGTTCTGCCCAGAACCTGATGATACACACACACACTCAAATTACTAGATATAACCTTCATTCCTTAATTCTTGATATTAAAAATGTCACCTTCTTTGCCGACGGCCAAAGCTGGAGATGACTCTAACAGTGTCTGGTTACTGTGGTCTCTCCATTATGGCACACAGGAAGTTTGGCCATGAGAACATAGGTATAATATATATACCTATGTTATATACCTATGAAATAAGCTAACTAGCTTATTTCCTAGTTAGCAGTAATAACTGGATTGATGTCTTTTTCTAGGTTTTTTTTCCCAAGTGTACAGGTTATTCTAGTCTTTATTGGCTTCTGTTTAAACTACTCAGGATTTATTTTAACTTTTGGTTTCTTAAAGCTCTTCCTCTATATTGATTAATGATTGTTGTTTTTTTTCATTTTGTTTTACTGATTTCTTATATTTATATATTTGTGTATACAACATTCTTAGATTCATACATAAATCTATAAAGTTCAATCCAAATAAGTTGCTGCTGGCCATTCCTTCCCAACTCAATGTTTACACTCGCACATGAAAATGGCTGCAAACAAATGTGCAATTATACAACTATATGTCTTTGAAAAACAGAAATGGAGCCTGCAGCACAATCAACAACAATACAACAAGCGGTTTCTGAATGGTGAGTCAACAACAAAACACTTGTCTTTCCAGCAGCCATTGTACAGCACAAACAGCTGACAAAATATGCTGGAACTCAGATTTGGTGATGGGCAGGGCTTCGACATGGTTGCTAGGTAACGGGCTGGGCTTCGACATGGTTGCTAGGTAACAGGTTGGGCTTTCACTGGGGTTACTTGGTGGGGGGTTTTTAACACTTGGGCTGTTTTAAGAAGCAGTAGAGACCCCCCAAAAGTACAAAAATATGCAAAATGTGAAAGTTAATAATCTGTTTTTATGTCGTTTTAAATCATTCTTCATAAATATTTCTTACAACATTATCTAAAGATAACAAAAGACTTAAAGCGTGCAAAAGAACCCAGGAGCAATAATTAAAAATGGCCCCTTGGGTTTATATAAAACACTTATTACATAGTAGGTAATACATTGTGTTAAAGTTAATTGTGTAAGTTAATCAATGCCTTTTCTAATTGCAGTAGCAGCACAAAGGCTTGAAACAATATACAGAAAAAGCCAATAATAATTTAGTTGATCAATAAAACTATGTTTCTGCCTACAGCCTGACAGATATGGTCTGATAATCCCACACTTCCACTTCGAGGCTCTGATGGATTACAGTCAGCCAGGAAGTGATCCACCTGCTCAGGAAATCATGCACATGTTGCTGTTTGAATAAACATCATGTACCTGATTTCTGCAGCAGCTGCACAATGTTCAACAACTCTGCAAGCATGACATTTAACACTGCGATATATCACCTGAATCGTACGTGCTTCGACTTCGTATAGAAAACACAAAGACATCTAAAGCTTCCAAAACTCGTGGACAAGCTTGCAACTGTTTCCCAGATTGAGATGCACAACCGTGTTTGGGAACATGTGAAGGTTTATTCACTCACACTTAAATTACGCTAATTTGACAGGGTTTTGTCATCTCTAGAAGTGATTACTGGATAAAGGTTCACACTTTTGAAATATTTTTATTTCTGTTGAATAAATTAGACCTTGAGTATTCAACTCTGTCGCACTTTCAGCTTATAAGGTGGATAAACTCATACAGAGAAGGCTTTTGTGTTTTAGATCTTTTTAGCTTGGATAATTCAAAAATTAAATGTATGTATGAATAGTTGTGCAATAAAAAGGAAAGTATTTTCCTTTACAATAACAATAACACATTTTTTAAACTGCAGCAAGTCTTTTCAGTCTATATTAGGTCATTAAATAATGCTACCTGGAGGTGCTATAGCTTATTTGTTTGGCTCTTGGATAGAAAACATTTCAGAGAAAACATTTTGGAACGTTAAAGGAAAGACTGACGACTACAAGCAGTTCCATTTAAAAAGCTTCTTTTGATTAAAATGCAGAAGTGCTGAATCCAGCTGCATAATAGGGCTCAAGGTTAGTTTTTCAAAATTAGAACTGTCTTTAATGCTCAGAGTGGGTGGGTAAATTGTAACTGATTGCTTACAGAAGCAGGGAGGCGAGTGTTGGAGGAGTACTGTGGATCCCAGGGCGAGACGGTGGAACACGAGGAGAATTCAGGATGAGTAATGGGCTAATTACAGCCAGGCACATATGTGAAGGTGGAGGCTGATGGAGATGAGTGATCGAAGGAGGGCAGATGGGCAGGTGAGTACGGAGGATCGTGACTGTCTGACCAGAGGAGGATGTCGGATGCAGTTCCAGAGACGGCTGTCGTGCAAAGAGGACCAGCAGACACAACCTGCAGACGATGGCAGGTTTCCAGGGGAGAGTTTGGCGAAAGGTGGAATGGGAATCAGCATTATCCGAACATATTGTTACCCTTTCCACTTTCACACACTTTGTCGCAATCATAAACCTCAATACATTTTATGGAAGTTTAGGTGTTAGGTCATTTAAAAAGTAGTGCATGCTTGCAACATTTTTAAAAATAAAATCTAAAAAGTGTGGTGTGCATGTGCATACTAAGAAATCCTTAAGTAAAATGCAGCACATCCTGTTGCCTTCAAAGATCCCAAATTAGGTCAATCAAATCCAGCTTGGTCTGATTGAATATCAGGATAAATTCAGCTGTTCTGTAAAGGCTTCAGAGGATTTTAAAGAACAAAAAGAATCACAAAGACCATAGAAGATGGATCAGGGGTAAAGTTGTCATGATAATTTCAAGCAGGGTTTGTTTTTTAAAGCTCTGAGGAAAGAGAAAGACTTTGGTACCAATGTAAGCTGACTAAATTAAGCCATACAAAGCATTAAAAGAGCTTGGTTACTCTTGAGGACTTGCAAAGATCTGCAGCTCTAGTGAGAGGAAATGATGAAAATCTGGCTTTAATGGAAGGCTGGCAAGAAATACCCACTGCTGAAACAAAAGCCAGGAGGAAAGATGGGAAGATAGATGGAGGCAAATGCAGAGAAAACCTGGAAGAAAACCTATCAGGGGCTCCAAGATACTAGAAACTGGGATGGAGGTTCATGTTTCAGCATTACAAAGTCCATAAATTCATATATCAGCATGAAGATGAGGCAAAATCTAAACCAGACAGAAAACCAATCTATTTTTCTGACATGAATTTAATTCTTTACATGTGTGAAAATATTAGAAACATACCACAAAAATACCCAAATCATTGACCAAGAGAGGCACAAAACATTTTATTCCTCTATCCATTATCATTCCAGTACCGGTCAGTATCATCTCTTCTAACATGTCAGAGGAAGAAACTAAGACATTCCTCAACCCAGAAAGCCTCATTCTGAAGGGAAATATTAAGAATAATGAGAAATTTACAGAGTAGAGCAACAGCAGGCCGGTCTGTCCATCCATCTCCTGCTCCATCCTAACATCACTCTTGAACAAAATACATGAACTCGTCCACTTGAGACAAAGATTGACTTCCAACCTTGAGGAAACAAATTAAGCGTCCTGTATCATGAAGTGGAAACTTCACAATTATGCAGCTGGTGTTGGTTTATTACATAAAATACCAATAGAATACGTGACACAAGCGGGTGATGGGTAACTGTAGATCCGATATGCGAGTTGATTGAAGGCTTTGCCCTTGAGATTTTCTAAAATAGTAGAAAGAGATATGGAAGAGGAGAGGAGAAACAGGAGAGAGAGAAAACAGGAGACAACGCAAACATCCCAGGAATACACCTGCACCCTCATTAAACATCTACAAAGACCCAATGAATTATAGAATACTTTGTGTTTTAAGGTTTTAATTAATCAATCAAGTTTATTTCTATAGCACATTTCAGCAACAAGGCAGATCAAAGAGCTTTCCATCACAAAAACATATAAATACAAAGTCCTACACACAGTCAATAAAGTGTCATCTTTACATTTTGGATTGTTGGTTAATATTTCATTTATAATGTTTCAAAAGCAACTTTAAACAGATGGGTTTTTAGTCTAGATTTAAAGGCACTCAGTGTTTCAGCTGTTTTGCAGAAACTCAGTCGTGTGTTTATCTTCAGTTTAGTTGATCTGGATAAAATCAATCCTCCAGCTGTAGCTGATCCAGAACGCTGCTGCTGCTGAGGTTCTGACTAAAACCAGGAAGTTAAAGCACATCAAGCAGTTCTAAAGTCCTTGCACTGAGAGAATAAGCTTTAAAATACTGTTGTTAGTTTATAAATCACTGAACGGCTCAGCACCACAATACATTAAAGATCTGCTGCTGTTGTATCAACCTTCCAGACCTCTCAGGCGGAAAAGCAGCATCCAGCTTCTATGCAGCACAAATCTGGAACAAACTTCCAGAAAAATGCAAAGCTTGCTGAGACATTAGTCCTCTAATCCTGGAAATGTTCTTCAGGTGATAGAAGGCCGACTTGATAACTGTCTTTATGTGACTCTGAATGTCCAAAGATAATCACTTCAGTTTTGTTTCTGTTCAGCTGGAGAAAGTTTTGGCACATCCAGACATTTTTCTGTTCTAAGCAGAACAATAAATTAGAATAATTTATTATTTTAAGAACAATAAATCATTACATACGCAAATCCTCAAGTCACAAATCCTGAGAGTCCCTGTCCTGTTTGCTGCCTGACAGAAGCTGTAAAGTTCAACATGGTGAGTTGTTTATTTCATAAACTGTAATTTCCTGTAACCAATGTATTCTTGCACTGTAACCATCTAAAAGCAGAATAACTTTAATAAAAGCCTGATTTCTGTGATTCTGACTGATACTGGAAACATAATTAATAGCTTGAGATTTCCTAACCTTGCTCACCATTTGAACTGCAATAATCCCCAGAGTTTACTAAATTCACATTATTCACCACGACTTGTTCCGGTCAAAAACGAGTTGAAGCGTTGCTCTGTGGACACCTCAAACACCAGCAAGGAAACACAACAACATCTGAATAATGAGCTGGACAAAGTTTCACATTTCAGCTACAGCAATCGCATTTATCATTTAGATTGTCTTTGTTCATCGCTGCTAACAGAGCGTTGATTACAGCACATCTTCCTCGAAGGCTGCCAGCTCGCTCATTGAATATTCAGGAAACGGATCTCATCAAACCTCCCGTCGCTGCACCTTCATTCCCCTAATCCTCCTCCTTTCCATCTTTGTCCTTCCCTCCTTTATTCTTTCATCACACCCATATCTTTTCTTTCTTTCCGTTTTTACTACCTTTGTGCTCTTTGCATGTGGCGTTTTAATATTGCGAAAATTGAAGCTAACAACATAATGTATTATAGAACAACAGGAGGAAGTGTTATTCTATGATAATTCCACACATAACTTAATCCTTATGTCAATCTATTCTTTATCTCAATTCCTATTTATTGTGTGTGTTACATTCCTAATGCAAATCAATTCTAAGCTGCTGTACAGGAGAAGAGAGACGAGATCTTATTATTCAAATCATATTTTAGATTCATATCTCTGTGTGTGTGTGCTGTAGTGTTTGTATTTGTGCTTGAGCGTAAAGTTGTGTCTGTCGTTATCTTAATTCTCATCAGATTGCAAGCCATTGTGCTGGCAGGGTTTGGCATGCATGTGTGTGTGTGTGTGTATTCAGCAGCAGCTTTTGTTGTGGAGTCACCTTGAGCTGAGGATGCAGACAGCTGAAACGACCAGAGTCTGAGAGGCAAAAAACACAGAAAATTCAATAGAAATGCATAATTTCACCTTTTTAGGACCTAATGTTGGGAAAAATAATTTATCTTTTATGTTTATTACAGCCTTATTTATCTATTTAAATATTTTTTAGATATACTGACTCACAAATTCAGGGTAAATGTTTTAAAAAATTAACCAGCTCAGCCATATCTTTTCCTAATTCTTCCAAAATTGTATCGACTTCTACAGTATTTTTGCTTTTGTAGATGTTTAATTCACAGCTGAAAGCATGTTGTTGTCTTCAAAGAACATTTCTGCTTAAGGAGGGTTTTCTAGGATTCGCTGCAGTTTTCTGGCTGTTTTCTTTACCACAGAAAAAATACCCTGGAATGGAGGACGGCGTTTCCTTTGGGGGGAAAGTTAAACATTTGCAGTGTTATATTTCCCTCATCAGTGTTTGAACAAATCAATAGTTAATATATTTCCATTACTTTAGCTCAGTTTTGATAGATTTTGAAATCTTCTGTTGCCAGCCATATTATTGAACATCTTTTCAGTCCCTTCAGGATTTCATGATACGTTTTGTGATTTTATAAAATATAACTCAAAGTGTTTGTGCTACTAATTTTGACATATTTGCGATATTTGCACTTATTTATGGCATTAAATGCGACTTCTTATTACTTGCTGTATAGATCATGGACTATAATCTGACATCAATTCAGGGTGAGGCAGATGTTTAGTACAAGTAAGAAAGTTTGACTATTTATGAGAAAAATCTGCAATAAACTCCCAGTTATGTCTTTGCTCAAAAAGTTTGGGGATTTGTTGATTTTGTGTGAATTTCCATAATTCTGAAGAAACTGGAGGGACTGGTTAATATAATTTGGCAGTAAATAGATAAAAACTGCATTGATTTGATTGTTAACATAATTTTTAAGCACACTTAGTGTTTAGTCTAGAATCTAGACGGCCACATAAAAAGCTTTGGCGGGCTGGATTTGGCCCACGGGCCTTTAGTTTGACACATAAAATACACTGTTTGGTTTTGCTTGAGCAATTCTACTACAGACTGGTCTTCATTTTGAAATTTGTTCATAAAATTAATCTAAAACCAGTTATATTTACACATTTGTACAGAGTTTCAATTAACTTTTAGAAGATCATCGGGAGTAAGCCTCTGTGAAAAGAGTTTTTGTTCCTTGCTTTATTGCCGACCGTCATGGCATTTGTGTTTTCGGGGAGTCGTCTTTTTTTTTTCCTTTACACACTCCGTAACGGGAGCAGGAGTGAAGGTAATTAACATAAACAGTGCAGGGGAGATTGAAGGTTTAGGGTAATTATTTGTTTTGTGAATGAAAGTTCAGGTTAACGTACTGGAAACACACAGAAGATGTTCATGTGTGTTAAATGAGTTGAGAAAAAAAATGAACAGAAAGCCTTTCTTGGTGCCAGAAAGGCTTTCTGAAATCATTACTGGGATTATTAAAGCACAACCATCTGTTGTGTTTACCAAGAACAATCCTAAAAAGAAGAACATATCCGGGCTGTGTGACCTTGTTGAGGTCAGAGGTCTGAGAAAATAAAAAATGGAAATGATAGAGATGCAGCAGCTGCTTAAGTATTCAGGTGTTTCACAAAAATGTAAACAGAAAACCAAATAACCAAATAAAACTACAGTTTAATTATTTCCATCATTCTTACCTCTAAGAAAACTGATGCCTGGTCTGATTAGTCTGCAGCTGATTTACAGAATTTGCCATAAAAGCATGGATCCATCCTCCATTGCATCACTGGTTCAGGCTGCTGCTGGTGGTATAAATGTATGTAAGATATTTTATTTGCTCTTTTGGTCTCTTAGTAATCGCTGAGCATCATTATGTCACTTCCTACCCAAGTATCGTTGCTGTCTGTGTCCGTTCCTTTGGATTTAGTGTTGGAAAGCTGTTTTATTTAACATTTTAATGAGTTTAATCTATCCTAGATGATGTCAACATGTGATGTGGTGGATATGCAGCCAAAGTGTGATGCTGTCAAGTCGCTTTGGGTAGCAAGTAGTAAAATCCAACTATATGTTAATGCAAAAAATGGTTGATAATTTGTTTGCAAATATCTGTGAACTCCACTTGTTGCTCCTCATAAGTGTCTTGTGGTTAAAGTTTAATTTACAGGTCAAAGGAATGAAATTAAGGCGGTACTTCTTTTTAAACGAAAAAAAAAAAAAGACTTAATGTGAAACTAAGATTAGAAATCTCCACAGCAATGTTTCTCATTAAGGCAGAAGTGCGCCCACACCCATATTAACACAGCAACATAAAAATCAATAAACCAAACACACTGACAAAGATTTGCTAATATAATTTGACACAGCAGCATCCTGGCACATGGAAACTGCTGACTCGGCATTTTCCTCTCAGGGTCAAAAGCTTTAGGGAGACTCAGCAGTGTTCCAGATGATATCTGTGATATCATGTTTTAAATATACTCTTTTTAGAGTTCTGACCACTGGCATTAATGCCTCTCTTTGTTTTTGTCTTGTAAAGCTCAGTGTTTTTGCTACATTTGTTTGTTTTTCTTTTTAGTCTTTTTGGCTGCAGTTGTTCTTCTTTTGTGTCTACAAAGGCCATGAAATTGTTCTTTGTTTGCATGAAAACACAGTGATCTCAACAGCTGCAGCTCTCTAATACTTATTTTATGTATCATTAACATCCCTACCATGCTTCCTGTGCCCAGGGGAACTAACATTAAAGGCTACTAAATGTGCACTTAACAACTTAAAGAACTAAAGTATATACACATATATATATAAAAACCCTCTGTTACATTTATTTGATGTAACTTGTTTGTAATGTCAAGAAAATTTACTAAATACTAAATAAAAATACTCAGACAGGTTGAGATTTTCTACATTTCCAGTGAAACATTTACAAATAAAAAAGTAATGTTTTGTGCCATTTTTACCATCTTTACAACATCTGTGAGTGCTTTGAAGGGTGATGGACCTTTTTAAGCTTACTGGGGTTTGACAAAGCTCTTTATAGTCTGTTAATCATTCACCCATATAGTCTCTTCAATTACATGGAAACAGGAGGGATAATCTTAAAGATAAGAAGTTACTTGGTTATGCCAATGTGTTCAAGGTTTTTCTTTTTACGTTAAGCTGTGTTTAATCTCACCTCTGGGTGCAGAAGTCCTTTTAATCTGAGTTTTGACATCATTTCTGTCCTAAGCAACAAAAAAAGTTGGTTTTCTGAAGATTATTTTCATGCATTATCGTCACAATACTGCTCCTTTGACAAGTACACTTGTTCACTAATCCACACAAGACGTCAACAAGGATTTGTGTTATTGAAGATTCTCTCCAACAGGATTGTTTGTTGATTATCCATTTAAAGGATCAAATCGCTAATCTGTCCTCTAACTGCGCCAGACTAAGTGTAAACAGTCAGAATCGGCACATTAAGCCGGCCGTCCAGAAGATAAGGTGCCAGTCGCTCTTACAGTATTAAAATCATAATGGTTTTAGTGTTTCTCTGCTCCACCCTGCAAAGCCTCCCTCCCTCTTAATACACTGAAAGCTGTTCAACATCAGACAGGAAGTCTAATGCAGTTTAGATTGTCCTTTTATTACAACTCAAGTTTGGCCAAAGTGTATTTAGTGCAGATTGAGATGCTTCACAATAAACCTTCAGAACATGAATCGTCTAATGGTCTCACTGCAAGTATGCTTAAATATTTTCGGCTTTTTTCTCTACGCAAACAGCAGAGTTTTATTTTAGGATTATGTAATTTTCAGCCAAGTGCCTTGAGATTTTTACACTGTAGAATTATTCAGAAAAAAGACTTTTGAATATGCCCACAAGGCACAATCCCTTTACATTTCATATTTAGATATGTGCCCAAAGGGAATGTAAGAAGTCAAAACTTCTCAGTTTTTCTTATATAATGACACAAAAAACCTTATTAATATATACAGCTGCACCTTAAGATCCCAGGATGATGAAATATTAAACTCTTCAATGAAGTTGTGTCATCATTTTTAGCTGATTTGAGTATTTGAGACAGAGCTACTGCAGCTCAAAAAGGAGTAAACTCTGTCTATAACTCAGCGTAATGTCAAATTGTTCCTATTTTAACTGACTCACTTTAATGTGAAAAGTTAAATGTAAGTAATAACAGAAGTTCTATTAGCAGAACTCTTTAATTAGTCTTTAATTACTCAATAAAAGATGATGCATTAAAAAGTTTCCCTGAGCTGCTCCGGGTAGCGTAACTTTCCCTCTCACTTCGCCGCAACTCCGCTGCAATAAAACTGATTTTAAATCTCTTTTTACAGTCTCATTTGTCTTCCAGTTAATGTGGTGCGAGGTTTCCGCTGAATCATCAGCAGCTCCGTGATTTAAGATCTGACAGTTATCGGCCGCGGCAGCGTTGGGGCCGGTCGCCGAGGCGAAGGAGGAGAGCCGAGACGGATCTGAACCTTTGACCTCTGGCTGTCAGATCGCAGGCCGAGTGATGGGACCGCTGCACTGCCCAGTGGGACCAAGAGCCACATATCCTGCAGAGATTTCCCTGGGTTTAACCTTGCTGTCCCTCTGAGAGACACTTAAGGTGCTGTTAACATTTCTTCACTAAGCCTTAAAGTCCCGCAGGGCGGCTGTGATGCTCCCTGGTCGGACTTTTCCCAGAATTCTCTCAGGCTAAAATAGAAAAGGGGATTTGAGGAGTCAGAAGAGGGTCAGTGAGAGTGAAAATGATCAAATACACCTCAGAAATATTGTCTGTAACTTGCTATTTGCTTAATTTACTTGCCAAAAATTCAGCTGATAAGTTTTCATTTTATTGGAAGGAAACATAATGATGAATTTCTCTTTTAATAAGTGGCAACTCATTGTTTTTAATAATATTTCACAAAACATCTAATCTTGATTGAGCTGTTATGCCATCGATTTGTTTTATTGCTGGTCTTAAACTCAGATGCATCTATGTAAACAAAAATGGTGGACTTCTCCTTCACATAAATTTTTTATTTAACATTGTGCACTGAAAAAAAACAAAATCTTAAGTATTTTTGGTTTAGTTTTTAATGCAAATGTCTTATGAAATAAGACAAAGCTAACTCAGAACAGAAGTCGTTTTTCATCAAGATACCAGAACTCAATAATTCCTTAACACTGGTTAAAATGTCTGAGTTCAACTGACAGATTATTAAGTGAAATAATCTACTAATGTAACTAGTATTTTTTTTAATCGATAACGACTTATTTATGTAAAACAAGCTCGGATATCTTGATGAATAGTTAGTTTTGTCTCATGACAAGATAAAACCAACATATTTGCACCAGAAATGCTTGTGTTTTTGCAGTGTGTGGAATTACATTTGCAGTTATCTTCATCGCATCCATGTTTCCTGATTGTTTCCATATAAAATAACCTCCATGAATTTAGAAACTCTTCGGCGCAGATGCACTCATAAACACATATCATCATATATCGACCTGTTTCTGCTGCTTTCCCTGATTGTATCAGAGGGTCGGGACAAACCCAGCGTGTCCCAGGATGGGTAAAGTTTTAAGCTGAAATAAGGCAACATGCTGGTGTTTAAGAACATTAAATATGATAGTCTGAGGATTAGAGAATTTTGTTATGTGGCTTTTCCGGAGCCAAGTTGGAGTTTAATCTGGACTATAGGGATTACGGCCGACAGTTTGGGAACGAATAGCTGCTCAGTCCAGACAATCTTTGACAGCGGTTTTAGCTGCATTTGGCTAATCCATGCAGGCCCAGCTGTCATTTCAGAGACACTTCATCCTGCTGGTTTGTCAGCTCATCATCTGAGGCATATGGACCCTCATTGTTGGTGGGGAGAGCCCAGGGTTAAAGGGTTAGAAGGACCTGATGGGCTTTAAGACTTTGCAAAGCTGCCTGGAGCCAAAGACTTAACAGCAACTCCTTTTCTAAATATTTACCCTTTTTATTTAGCATTTAAGCCCATCCCTGCTGCTCTTATCTGAACCTTTTCCTCCCTGTGGGCTATTCCTCTCTTATCTCTCTGGATTTTATTGTTTGCAATATTTTCTAAAGAGCTGTTTTCACTTTAACTTTTAACAATTCTGTGTCTTTACAGGACAGCTTTAGAGAATATTGGCAACAAAACCCACACAATTTAATTTATTTGCTAAAGTATTTCAAGTTTGTTAAACTACCAATGAATATTAGTTTGTTGTTTGTTTTGTTAGAATAATGTAGGACATACAGCTAGTAAAATACTTTATTTTATTTTTACCAAGCAGACAGGAAGGCATTTCTTTACCCTTACATTAATAAATTGTCCCTTTTGTTTTCTAATGTAAGAGTGAACAGAGAGTTGGAACTACATTATATCTATTAATTTAAAAAAAGCTAAATTCAAACTTAGTTGCCAAGTTAAACATATAAGCTGATTCTTCAAAACACTACTCATTTGTAGGAATAGTTCAGAAAAATTGGGTTCAGTTAAGAGGTTACAACTAGAGCCAAGTAAAAATATTCTCTTACAAATATTAGTGTTGAATAACACAGTGACCATATAAGCTCAGATCAACCTACATGTTCCACTTCTTCTCTTTTTTAAAGTCGGGAGATTAAAATCTGTGTCCAAAGGCAGCGTGTGGCCTTCCAAATGGCCAAGCACATTATTTGCAAGTACAGCATATATCCAAGGTACTTAGGATAAAAATAGCCAAACATTGCATTCAAGCACTCCTTTGTAAAAGTGGCATTGCACACATTGATATAACAACATGACAGTTGCATCCAGTTAATAGTGCAGCTCTAGTTATGACCAGCCTCTGTCTCGCCTGCAGCAGACACATTTTTTAGAAACCTCACTTTGATGAGACAGAGATTGATTTTTAAATAACACTTTTAACGCTGTGGCTAAAACTGCTGCCACCTCAAAACATGTTAAAACGGTTCATGTAGAACATTTTTAAACATTCTTAGTGAGTATTTTATAGCTGAAAGATACATAAACAATGTTTGCACAATCCAGAGACTTCTGAATTTGGAATTTATTTAGTTTTAAAGTAAATGTCTTTAGTAATCTAAATCATGTTTTTAGATGTTTAACAACAATTTAGCACATTTTAGTTTTCCAAGCATAAAACAGTAACGTTACAGAACCGGAAGAACAATTTTAAATTTATGATTTAGAATCATAAATTTGTTTTTTTGATTATAAGCACGTTGTTTTAACCAGTTGAGCTGCACATATTGAAAAATGGAAAAGAAAACCAGGACTCTGTTTGGTCATTGTTTTGCTAGAGAACTGAACTGCTTTTCTTAAACAGAATTTAAACTTCTTCCAGTTTAAATGGTGTCATCTATGTATTATCAGGATAAGTTGGCTACTTAACATCAAGGTCACAAACCTGCTGCTGTGTAAGAGTGAAGTATTGGATCTTCTGATTAAAAGGCAACCAGAACCAGCTCAACTTCGTTTCTGGTGATATTCAGAAGCTGTCTTGTCATCAGTGTACAATTACTATGTGTAAAAACACTTCTTGTTTTAATCTGCCAGTATATTACAAATTTATTCATTTACCTCTAAAATAAACAGAATGCAGAAACTTTTTCCATTAGTTCACATGTTTTTACAAAATAAAATTAATAAAGTTTTGGTTTCTGCTTCGCAAATGTCCAAACATTTAAGCATTAATTTGGATTTTAGGCTTATACGTCTATATCAGGTCTTTGTTTGGCATTAACAGTGAAATCAGGTCTAGGAAGCATCATGTTTGTGAAATCCCAGCTGTCAGAAAAACACACAGCGCAGCAACCGCCCACTTCTCTTTGTTCAGGATCACGATCTCATTTACTGCAGAGTCAGTCCTTCATCTGCTTTTCCTGCTAAACGTCTTCCTCTGTTTGGCAAACCAACATAAAAAGGTGCATTATTGCCACCAACTGGGTAACAGCTATATTGGTAAACAGAGAATAATAATAAAAAAAAGCTCATTTTGTTTGTCTAAGCAGTATCTCACTGCATTGCTACTTTTCTTCAGTAGTTAAAGTTTAGTGATGTGAAGTCAGGATTCATCTTCTGGATACATCCATTCACGACTCTGGCAGACTGCTGCCTATGACAAAATGTTCCAATGTATTATTTGGGTGGATTAACAATCTGTTAGTGCAGTGTAAAAAAAAAAAAATGTTTTAGTTCAAGAAAATGCTGCTTTATTGATCGACACTCCACCTTTCAATTAGATTGTAACAAACTTTTGAAAATGAGAAAGTAAAAATGAAACGCTGTGATCAAGAGTGGGCAGAAAACAAAGCAGAACTTCAGAAAATAGTTTACAAAATGAATGCTAGGAAACAAGAATCAAATCAAATCTAGCTTTATGTTGGAGCGAGACGCACATTTCCTCTGCAGCATTTAGAATGAACTGCGTTTATTAGGAAGACGTCTAAACATTCAGTATTGATAAACTTAGCAGGAACAGGACCAGGGTTGCGGCGTTGCTCTCAGAGTGTTGGCCTATCGATCATCTGAGGCTGGATTTTAACAGAACAGTCTATTACATCCAGACCAAACGGCCTCAGATCTGAACGACTTTCAGGCAAAAGAATGTGGAACACATCCTGAAAGAAAAGTAAATAAAACTGCTAACTGGGAAAAAAAAAAAAAGTTTTAAAATGCTTTAGTAGTTGTTGAGTAATTTTTTTACTCATTCACAGCACACCTATTTGACTTCTTACATCATTTGAACTTGAACTCTTTCACATTATCTGAGCTTTGTGTAATGTACTCTGACATATTAAATTACCTTTTTGTGCATTGTTTTTATTTCCACACTATTAGCGATGCAATCTCTAAATACCATATATAAACACAGCTTCTGCAGAATCCATGCAACTGCAATTACTACTTAAATGTGCAACAGTGACCCAATAATATAGTAAATTAATCCCATTTGTCTGGTCTATAATCTAAATACCCTAATGTAGGTTTTATATGAGATTTTTTTCTGATTTTAACCTTCAAAAAAAAAAGTAAACTCTAAAACTGAGACTCTCCTTTGTCTACACAAATTGAAGCTATGCTTTAAAGAGGCTTTCTCAGGGCTTATGATGAAGATTTGAATCTTTAAAAAATTAGCTGAACAAAAGGATAAGAGACCAAAAAGGAGGAAAAAAGAACAAAATCAGACAGATGAGACAATAGAGGAGAAGCAGAATCAGAATTGTGTGCAATAATATAATAAGAATTAGAAAATGAAGGTCTTTTAGATGAACAAAAGAATGGGATGAGCATTAAAAATGCAAATGGGACAGATTTATAAATGTAGATGAATTGGTTCAGAGAAGCAGAAGGGTGACTGAGTTAGTGGAATGATTAAGAAGTGGATCAATAGATGGAGGGGTAGGTCTGACAAAAGATGGACGGATAGATGAATGGATGCTTGAAGCAACAAAGACACACAGACGGATGGATGAACCAGAAGATAGATTACTGTTCAAGAAAAATCTGTCAAAAAATAAGCTCCAAAAATGTCACTGAGCCAATTAATCTCCCTCTATCTCTGCTGACTCACTGTCTGTCTCTTCATCCCTCCATCTGCTCATCCATCCGTCTGTATATCTTTTCACTTTTGCAGCTCAGATGATAATTTTCTTCATGAAGAATATTCACAAGCATTTGGTGACTTTTTGGCAGACAGAAACGATTTTCGTCTTCAGCCATTTACGGCTGATTTTGATCAAGTCTTGGCACAATTATGACACCTGAATTTTCTAAATGGCGTTCTGTAATTTCAGCTCAGGTCGACCTGAACGGTCTGATCACTGATTGGTCCTGCAGTACGATGATCCACTGAGGATAAAGTCAATAAAGCTCAGCGATCCTGCAGGTCAGATGACAGAAGTCAGATGAGCCATTTTCATGACACATCAGGTTCGTTCAGGACCTGTGATGTCAAGGCACTTTGCATCATCTCACATCCTGTGATGACATACAATATTAGGTCAAGCTGAACTGCGTTGCATCACAGTACGAAGCACCAGGTCATGAACATAGGTACTGTCAACATGGAGGTCACACAGAAAATCATTTGAAACAACGATACTCTAAGCAACGTTTGAAAAGCAGATGCAAAAAGGAAAAACTTAGAAAGCATGTAGAATGTTGTAATTCTGTTGATGTGAAACTCTTAAGAGGGCAGTACTGTGTAAAATTTACTCTTCTGAGCTTCACATCATGTTATAATGTTATTCCCTCATCAAAAACAAACCTGGAGTGTTGCTTTGATTCTCTTATGTTTGTTTGAGAAATCCCTTAATCTCCATGGCAACCATTCAGCTGTGCAAAACGCCCGGGGGACCTAGGTCCGGCTTCAGTTTCCAAGCATCCAGTTCTTTGGAGCTTCCATCTCACAGAGCCTCTTTCCCCCAACTCACCCATGGGCTCCTTCAGACTAGTCAGCAGCAATTAGCAAACACCTGCTGCAACTAAGCACCTGCTGAGCTCATTATAGCTACTGCTTTTGAGTGCAACACTAGTGAAAACGGTGATAAGGGTGAATAGAGGAGCCATGTTGTGATAACTTCCTGGAGGCGGAGTTTCAGTAAGAGCCGCAGTTTTTAAAGAGACAGAGGCTCAATTTCAAGGCGTTAAATTATAAAGTCAAGTTTTTAAAGTCATACTTGATATGTACTATTTTTATAATAACTGAAGTCAACATAGCTACTTGATTCTGCCTGGAAAATACATAATACTGTCCCTTTAAGTAATTCAATATTGAAAATATCAAACGTTTGCAGCAATGGGAATCCAAAGAGCCTTTTTCTCCTTTCTCCTCCCAGTCTGATTTGTTTACTACTGGCTCTTTTCTGGGAAACATTTAAAAGTCTGGCAGCAGAAATCTGAACCAGCTGCAGGCGTAACAACAGAGCCTGAGGTAATGCCAAGATAAAGAAAGTTACTAAGTTTAATCTGGAAGTGATTGATGTCGTGACAACAGTCTTAATATTACATTGGGTTACAAAAAATGTTTTCTGGAAGTTGTCTATGTTTTTTTCAAATGAATTAGGACTATTTATCACCACTGAATCCAAAAATGACATCCATTTTTCTCAATCCAGTCCGGTTTTTATTCTAATTTGATTTAAAGAATTCCAATATTCTTACTAAATTGATTACATTTTTGTGACATTATCAGTTCATTTCCGTTAATATTTCTCATCCAAAATAGGCTTTAGGAGAAAAAAATAAGTTTTCTAATAGAGTGTATTAATTAAATGTTACAAACTTGAATTTCTGTATACTTAAAGCAAGTGAAACTTTAATATTCATTTTCTAAATGACTTACTGATTCTGCACTAGTGATCACTAAAGCTGCAGAAGTTTGCACTGTCAGGTTTTGGCAGAAATCACTGCTTAGTTCCTTCTCCTCCTGTTTTGATTTGACTTGTTTATTTTTCTTTGCAGATCTAGTTCTTTATGAGTGGACTAATTTCATTGTCAGCGAGTGTTATTTACTGAATATTCTACATCTATAAGTCTTTAAGGAGTGCTCTGTGTGAACAGGGAAGAGTGACGTATAATAACTGTGAATTTTTTGTGCTAAAGGTCATGAAATAATATTCTGAAGAACTGAATAAGACATTTATACAGTAGCTGAAACAAATGCTGCAATTTTGGTCCCAATCAAACTGAGACCAGACCATCAGGTGTGAACACATAATATTCAGACACTGTGCTGTCACTGAAGTCCTGCAAAGGTGAGTTAACTATGGAAACTAAGCTGAGCCAGATTCCTCATTGCCACTTATTTATCTCATTCAATCAATTTGAAATGATGCATTTTAAGAGGAGACATAATGAGATGAGGGAAGGTCAGGGAAATGGTGACCCCGTTTACCACCTTCTTAATTACACCCTGCCCTGTTAGTGGATGAACAACACTTGTAAATACACCAAATTAACTACAGTTGGTACATCAGACACAAACTCATGTTTGGTAAGCTGCGCAGCCACATCTTTCTAATTATCATGATGTTAAGATGCACTCGCTCCCGAAGATGAATGTGGCTGCAAGTTGCAGCTGGCCACACTCTGCAAGTAATTTGTCCAGATTTTAAAGGCTCTCTGGTCAGTGTTTTTACAGTTTCAGTTCCACAAATCTGCGTTTAACAAGCAGAGTCACTTTTACAAATTACAGAATGTTAACAAGGCGGATCTGTCCTTCTCAGGAGACTAATATTGTGAAAACCCCTGATTCATGTTCAGCATTCTCATAAATGTTAGCAGTAAATCTACGCTTTCATCTGAAATTAGGAATTCATTAAATAAAAAGGTTTCTCCCCAATATTATTACTTAATAATGTCTATACCATTTGATATAAAGGGATGAGAATATTAATCTGTTTGGGGTATATGCAGCCTCTGCATGGACATTCAGCTCATTTTTATTTTGAAAGGGAGGCTGAACCAACATACATACAGTAAATAAGAGAAAAGCTTTACATTTAGTTAGTCTCAGCACATTGGAGTGACCTTTTCCCCAACCTCAAGGAGTTTTCTTCCAAACTCTGCATTCATGAATACCTTCCCTTGGAGGAAACCAATTTACCAACTACTCACCAATTTTGTAGTAACCCACTTCAAAGAGTACAGTTTTAATTATTTCTTCATTAAACTGTGCATATTTTTGCATCACATACATAGCCCCGATCTTTTACTTGTGCAATTACAGTAACTTTAGCCTGGCCATTAACTTTCTACGTGATTCTTCTCGATTCTCATCGCCTTTCTGTGCAGCAAAAACACCAAGTATTGTGAATGTTTCCAGTGCAAATATAGTAATACACTAGAAACAAGAATAAACTTAAACTTAAAGTAACTTTAAAGCAAGATGTAAAGAGCAGAACAAGGGGCTGGTTTCTACCAAGCTATGATAACATAGAATAGAATAGAATAGAATAGAATAGAATAGAATAGAATAGAATAGAATAGAATAGAATAGAATACACTTTGATGGGAAATGAATTATTCGCTGATAAGCTTTTCCCTCGAAGATGTTAAATTTTAATCCAAAATAACCATAAGAGATAAAGTTTATAAAACATACATGTCTATATACATATATCTAAGAGTGACGTAAGTAATTCAATGACTGAATATAATAAATAAATAAGCATACACATCCAAATATGTTAATCTATAAAGAAAATCTTAATGAGTGCAGAGAAAATTAGATTTAACATGAAAAATGTTTTACGATATTTCATACTGAAGTACATAAATTAAACAGGGAAATTATTTAAAATATTTAAAATCTAACAAGCTTAGATGTAAACTTGACCATGGAAAGAAGAAAG
Source organism: Brachyrhaphis terrabensis (assembly GCA_903067065.1). Lineage (NCBI taxonomy): Eukaryota > Metazoa > Chordata > Actinopteri > Cyprinodontiformes > Poeciliidae > Brachyrhaphis > Brachyrhaphis terrabensis. The sequence goes on along the minus strand of CAEGAG010117098.1, from coordinate 13,180 downwards.
CTTTCAAAAAAAACAGCCAAAGAAAAAATAAATAAATGAAGTTTCTTTGGAGCTGTTAACTTCTGAATCAAAATTTCTCGGTGCAGTGGCTCAGCTAACTGGCAGCTAAACCCGCTACATGTCAGCCGATGGCTGCGCTTCGTCTGGCTTCCTGCAGGTTATTCAAATCTCACTCAGCTGGATTGATTTCATCATGCCGCATGTTTCAATGTGCCACCACCGCCGCTGCCTGAATCTAATATTGATGCCCAGCGGAGTGTGGCGACTCTCTGTAAGGCACAGCGTCACTTCTGGGGAGGTCCTGGATTATTTCACAGTCCCTTTACCGACAGTGTCATCCTGTGTTCACTCAGTGATTCATCTGCTCTATATTATTTAATCCCAGCCGACTGAAGCGGTAGGAGTTGGTGTGTCTGAAGCTTGGTCAGACAGGAATTTATCCCAGACTGGTTGCAGCTGTTTAGGGACCACAGTTAGCCAAAATCCCTGTCATAGTCTTGGTGTGATAAAACGGATGTTAAATCACACCGTAGTGTTGATATTCTTTGTGAATGTTTCGTCTCATGTTTCACAAGTAAACACTCAAACGTAAAATACAAGATGACCAGGTAGTAAATAAATGATTGATTTGAACCATTTCCAGCTCAAAAAGGAGTGGGATATATAAAGCTCTGGAAGAAATTAAGAGACCACTTAAAATAATCAGTTTCTCTGATTTTACTCTTTACAGGTATATGTTTGAGTAAAATGAACATTGTTCTCTTATTATATGAACTACTGACAACATGTCTCTGAAGTTAAAAGCAAAATTTATTTGCAGAAAATGAGAAATGGTCAAAATGCAGACCTCAAATAATACAAAGAAAACAAATTCATATTCATTTAGAAACAACAACAATAATGTTTTAACTCAGGTAGAGCTCAGAAATCAACATAAATAACCAGGAGGTTTTCAATGGGGATCAGTGCAGTGCAGTTCCAGTATACTGTATACTAGAACTGTATCTACCATCGATCCATATGTAACCTATCAACTCAGCTCTATTTCACTGTGTACAATTACTTGTATTTTAGTACAGTACAGTTAGCACCCTTGGCACTTCAATCTCAAAGAACATTGTGTTTCTATGTAAAGTTAGGTTTTACTGACTTATGATTCTACATAAAAGCAATAATAAAACAACTTATATACAGTTTAACACAGAGCAAAACCTTTATAGGTTTGACAACAACTAGAAACTCAAAGTTAGTGAGTTTCTGCACCATCATTTCACTTGTTATGTGCAGAACTTTCTTAAGAACAAAAATAAAGTTTGCTGTCACAGGATTTAAATCTGTAGGGGCAAACTGACCCCGAGTCAAATTCAGTAACTATCAGAAATCTAAAAAGTTTCAAAGTTTCAAAGGTCAAATCCATATTTTGTCACTGTTTTAAAGCAGTGAAGCCCAATGTCGCAGCACCCACTTTCTCACACACTTTTTGACATTTACCCCTCAGAGGCACATTAACAAGAATGTTCTGAATGCTATTAAATATAGTTCATGAAGATTTGTAGTTTTTTCTGTGATTAGTAATCTGATCAGCATTAGTTGTAAGACCAGCTGACCAACATTTCATCAGCCATTAGACCTTCTGGTTTACGAAGGTCTAATTTACATTTAAATAAACAGCAACATATTGTCATCCTTTATGCTGCGACACACTGAAGTCCACAGCTTGAGCAGATAACAAACCACATGCTGTTGCTTTTGTGTAAGGATTCTTTAAAAAAAAAAGAGAGGAAAACTGCAGAAGGTGTAGATTGTAATCTTCCAATCGATGTAGAGATGAGGGATGTGGATGGAGGAGAAAGAAAAACAGCTGAGTGTGTGAGCTGAAATCTAATGATGTCATTTGTTACTAAACTGGGAGGGAAAACAAGGAGCTTAATCATCAAACAGACACTTTTACAATTGATTGTTTTTTTTCTGATCATTTTTGTTTGTTGGTAATGTCATAGCATAAAGACTTCCATAAACCTTTTACGTGTAAATTTATTTTCCATAAAAAGTAATCACTGTATCAGAAATGAAGATTTCAGTCTGGTGGTAATGGATCTTCTTTGCCTCTGATGGATGGAGAACATTCTACGTGTCAAACAATGCGGTAAAATGTGAAATTAATGCAGACAGCTATATTTGGACGTATTTACACATGGAGGCAGCCAGAATAAAATGAACTGCAGCATCAAAAGTCCATAGCATAAATAAACGTTCTAGCAAAACTTCAGTTTTCTGTAAATAACAGAAATATACTTTGTAATATATAAGAATTATGATTGTTGCTCTGTTCATTTCACCGACGCATACGGCAGATAAACAATAATGAGGATATTACAGTTAAGACCAGAAGTTTACACACACGAAAGAAAAAAACTATTTTGTTCTCATTGTCTAAAGTTAAAACAAACCAAACTTCTCCTATTTTAAAACAGGCAGGATTATCAAAATTATTTCCATTTTCTAATTTCAACAATAATGAGAGAAAGAATTTGTTAGAGATTATTTTATTAAAGTATTTAAAATCTGAAGTTTACATGCAGAATGATTAACATCTCTTCAAACTGCAACGGAGAGACCAGATGGTGATGTCACGGCTTTGGAAATGTCTGATAAATTATATTTGAGTTAAATGGAGGTAAACTTGTGGATGTATTTTAAGGTCATGGCTGGAACTCACTGCATTCTTGTTTGACTCACTGCGAAAGTCAAAAGAAATCACAACGCAGCTGAACAGGCACAGATAAAGTGACATTTATGACGCAAGAAAGATGGTTTTCCCACAGCAGTTTGAGCATCATCATAGTATGTTCATGTACATTTTATATGTTGCATGAATGTGACTGTCTAATGTTGTGGGGATGTTACCAGTTTCTTCATTTTACAAAAACATGACATGATTGGTAACAGACAACCAACAATCTGGCACAGTGTGTGGATTCTTGGTGAGTAAATCAGTCTTCCTCATGCATTGATATTGTTTCTGATTATGCAGAGAGGAGCATCACACATGCTTTGCACATTTACATATATTTTCATTTATAAAAGAGGGAATGTCAAAGTAGACATCTGGTCTTGCCTCATGTGCGTTCAGTTTTACATTTGGAGGTACAAAAGAAACAGGTTTAAATCTGTGTGCACAACATTTTCTACATTATGATCCATAGGTGTTTATGTTTTCTTTTATTTGCGTTATTTGTGGTTATTAGAAATATTCATCTGTTGTCATATTTCTTTCCAGGCTGTTTATTGTTTTTGATAGGTTTTAGTCATAAATTCAAAGCTTTGAGTTAAAATTTTTAGTGATTTTTTGTGTTGTGGTGTCTGTGAATTTTTACTTCTCTCATTTCAGTTGATTTGTTGATAATTAAGCTCCTTCTGTGTTAAGTTTATAATGTGCTGGATAAAATTTTTTAAATAAAATAAACTCCACCATCACATCCAGTCACTATGTATGATGTTACTGTGTCCACTAGTGCACATGTGGGACACATAGATTTGAAAATGTGGGCAACCATGCAAAAAAAAAAAAAAGTGGATTTTACAAAAACTCTGAATTGAGCATTAAGGCTTGCAGTGTGAACGTGGCCTATGCTTGTTTGTCTCTTTCCCTTGGTTCCTTGCTCAGCTGTCTAGTATACTCCTTATTAGATTTACCTTATTTCCATGCCACAGACACACCTCCAGTAATTAAGTTTGTTTTGTTTTCTTTTTTGTCTGACTGCTGGTTTCTTCCGTTATGCTCAACCCACTTTGACATTTTAGATAATTACATCCTTCAACTCACCCTACTGCACCCAAACTCTTGTGTGCTCTTAAGTCCTGCTACAACTTCACAAACCATGACAACATCTGCATTTTTTTCAATTCTTTTAAGATTGAAATTCAGTTCAATCCTAATACAGATACCTATACATAAATAGAAAATATGGAGAAATTATAGGGTAAGTGCTGCTCTCTGTATGAGTGTATGCATATGGTTTTGCACTTTCTAGTCATTAATTACTCAGGAACCCACACAACAAACCGTGCAAACCTGCTACCACATGCACTTCAGTTGATGGAGGCACTCACAAGGGGAGCAGAATCTGACACATGGGAGGCAGATGTTTGATATGAAGTGTTACAGACGATTGCTGCCTCAGCAGAATCTCTGTGTGGGTGTGTGTAAGAAACTGGGTTACAGTGGTGAGTTACTGAATCAATGAAAGATGCAAAAGGACATGAAAAAGATGTTTTATTTGAAATTATGCATACTTCTGTCTTAGCTTTGGGGAGTTTTAGCCTTTAAAGGAGAAATTATATATGAACATGGGAACAGTGTTTTGAAAAAAATTGAAACTTGTTGAAAAAAATTGTATTGTAGGCGTCTTTTTGTCTAACAGTAATGTTTGTTTCTTTAATGAAGCAACTTTGTCCTATGAAACAGATTTTTAGATGTTTTTCTTGCAGATTAAAGAAAAAGGAGCAAAGCTCTTTGTCCTTATAATAATATATACTCAAACAAGAGCTGTTTTCACATTTTTGCTTGTGCTTCCACAGAATTTGTCATATCTTTTTTGCATCCAGTCCTGTCAAGAATATAAAGTTTGTATATACACACATTGCATTTGCATAGGGAGGCAAGGTGCAAAAACAGGGTCCTAAAACAGTCTGTTGGTAATTAATTGCCTCTGATTGGCTTAGAAGAAGAAGAAGATCTACATTGTCGTCCAAATGTTGCGGAAATATTTTCAGATGCCATTAAATAATGATAATGTCAGCGGTGATGCCCGTTTACTGCTCTGTACTTGAAGAACTTCCACTCAATCCAGGCTAAATTTGAAGAAATGATTGAATGTTTTTGGTCATTTTTTAAGAATAAGAATGGTGTGTGTGATTGAAAAGTCCATTAATTCTCCCATCAAAAATCATTTTCTTTTTTTGACGTTATATCAGACATCACTGCCCGTTAGTGGCAAACCTTTGGACTACACTAAGCTCAATACAGAACAGACTACAACAGGCTTAATTTGAAGGCACTTTTGCTCAGTTTTTCCTGAAGACAACATCTAGTTAAACCGGTTCTTCACCCTTCAGTCACAGCCAGATTCGTCTCCATTTGCAGATCCTGACCTGTTCCTCCCCGTTTTATCGATCCACCTCAGGGTTGGTACAGAGCCAAGCTCAGTGTTGCACAAATGTGATTTTTGATTGGCAGCAGAGTGCATTTGTTGATTTACCAACATCTCAACCGCCATTTTTAATCAGCAATTGAAGTGTGGTGGTTAGCAAGACGGCTAACTGCAAATCGATATGTTCATGGTCAGATCTGGAGGTCCAAACCTCTCAATTAACTGTGGAAGTGAGTAAATAACAACTGGATGGGTCAATCTGTAATGAACAAGATTGTTTTACAAACTGGTTACCCAAAAGTACACATGCAAAGTTTGCTTTTAATACAAACCAAAGCAAAAACCTTAAATGATGATTTTTGCTGCTAATCTATTTAACTCACCTTTCCATGCAAAAATATAAAGTAATGTAGCTCATTTCCTTTCATTTAACAGCAATAACCTTCCTAGAGTGTGACTAGACACAATTTTATCTCACATTGGTTTTTTTTACATTTTCCAAAGGCCAAAGAGCAGCTCTGATTTAGACAGAGAAGATTGAAAATGGAACTTCTCATTCACAGTCCCTGTGTCCTCTTCCACTGCCCCCATCAAACATAAAAGATTGATAAAAGAGTAATAATACTGAAGACATGAAAAACTGCAGAGAGGTGCCAGGAGTCTGGAGCACATTAGAAAACCCCCCAACCAATGTCAGCTTTGTTAGTGAAGGACGATTAAGATTATTCTATAAAAATGACACCATTAGCACATTTATCAGGAAGTGTCTCTTGGGTGGGACAGTTCTTTTGTCCACAGGGATCTGTGCTTACTTTCAGCAAAATGTATTGCATAATAACTTTCATTATTCATCCTTATTTTGGGGTCAATTTTACATCCTTGAAAGCATAATTTCTCTCGTTTTATCTGATGAGCTCCATTTAGGTTGCTGCAAAACCCGAAGTGATTTATAAACTGAGTTCACGTTTCAAACTTGCTCATTCTGATCAGTAAGATTTTTATACAGTAAATATAAGGAAGAAACTGTAAAACTTTGATTAGAGGATTGTTTTCATGTCGTGTTTATTGTCTTTTGGGTCCGGTTAACATCCTACTACATAATATTGACCAATCTTTCAAATGATTTAAACCAACCAACAAAAAAATATAGAGATCATAAAAGCAGGTTTCTTTTATTACCCTCACACATCTTATTGGAAGATAAAGAACATAAGCTTTGCACTGGAAAGCACAAAAGGTTCTTCTATTTTCATTAAGGATTTACAAATTATTTCCTTCTTCTAGGAGACAGTGACCCACAGTACATCATGTCCCTCGGTCAGGTTATAGTCTGCAGAGCCTGTTTGTTTCTGTGACATTAAATGAACCGACACCCTGCATATTATTTCTATTTACAAGGACAAGGCAGAGCCGGCTCAAGGTCGTAAGTAGCTCTGAACACAGTTTGATTGGGCGCCTTCCAGCTACCACAGCACAACTAAGAAATCCTGTAAATAATTTGTGTTCCAAAGTTTGGGCAAAAGTATTCATACTCCTTAAACTTAGAATCCATGTGACCAACACAATGTAATGGTGCGTTCACACCAAACGCATCCAACGCTTCAAGTTCGAAGCACTTTGCTCGTTGCATCTGGTTTACATTCAGAGTCTATGTAGAGGTGCATATAGAACAAAATATTACAGGAAGATAATATGCAAATCAATTGGTGCTGCTTGAGAAGCACAATTTAGTAATATGTATATTTACGTGCATTTAAAAAAATTAAATGCACATTTCAAACATGATAAATATTTGAGTTTTTTGAGAAGGTCAGAGTTACTGTAATATAAATGTTAATGGTTAACTTGTAGAGCACAGAAATGATTTAAGAGAATGATAAATCAGAGTGTAGCTGATTTATTACTTAAAAAACTGAGGCCTTAATTCACAGAACTGACGACTACAACAAGAGTTCTTTAATATAGGCGACTTTGAGATGCAACACTCATTTTTTGGCATGGAGACAAATGCTTTAGGGCTTCCTATGGAGGTGGATTTCTGGCTGAAACCTACTTGATGGCAACACTGCTTTGAAGTTCAGAGTCTGCACTTGAAGATGCCCCGATCAGCAAAGTGAACCAGGTTAAAAATGAACCAAAGTGCATCAGAAAATTAATCAGTAAAGTGAGTAGATTCAGCTGACCTTATTGTCTGGAAAGCTTTCAGGTAAGATGGATGGAGAAGAAGTAAAAGAAAGTGATATGTAAAGGTCAAAGCAGTCAAACTGGATGATTAAAGAACAAGTGGCATTTTCCAGGTCAACCATATTAGCTGGGTAATAATAAATCTGGCATGATTGATCAGTTTGCCTGTGATCTGATTAGTATTGTCAGCTGTCTGATTTCTCTCTGGCCCAGTATTTGTATTTTCATTTCATCCATCCTTAAATTGTGTTATTTCTTTTCTTTCTTTAATTACACTAGTGTTTGTTTCCTTCACAATAATATTTCCTGTCCAATCTAATTTTCTTTTTTCACCTGCTAGATTTTTCTCCCTGCATGTTCATGATTGCCTCTGTTGTCTGGGAATTATTTTCTCTTACTCCCCCACCTTCCTCTCATTCACCTGACGTCTTTCTTTCTTTGTCTGGCTTTCATTATTTTGTTCCCCTTTCTGTCGCTCTTTGGCTTCATCTCTCCATCTCTGTCACCAATTCATTTTTCTAACATTTTTATAGTTTCTGCTGACAGATGAGTCAGCATAATAGACCGTTTGTTTTGTTGGAAACCGAGTCAGACAGAAAACTGTTTTCTTTCTTCGGTTTCCTTTTGTCAACAAATCTAATTTGCAAATCATGAAATATGAGTAAATCTTTTATCATCTTATCAAGAAGAAACATAAAAACGTCAGTTCTCATGACACCAAAAACACCTTTTTCTTCCAGATGACTGGGACATTAATATGTTGGTGAAGCCTGTATGTGTTGAGACATGGAGAAACATCTGCTGCTTAACACCATAAGCTACTAAATGCAACCTGGAGTAATGCAGAGATGTTTTTAAAAGTGGGCTCTTAAGTTTTTCCAGAGCTGTACATTAAGGTAAAATTACTATATATGATATATTTATTTGGATGGCTTAGATTCTGCCTTACACAGATTAATGGAATATTGTTAATAAGATACTAAAGACAGTTTAAAGTGCCAAATTCATTTCCATCTTGTCTTTGTTTAGAAATAATAAAAAAATGAAATGAAAGGGCTGTGTAACAAAAGGCCAAAGTAGCTAATTTAATTCATAACAGTAAATCTGAGTTTGTAATTTACTAACTTTATGTCCACAATCTATTTTATAAGGGAGAAAATACAAGCTGTAATTATTTTAAAGCTTTGTAGATTGCTACCACTGACCGTATTAGAATCATTTTTATTCTGAAATTATCTTTTACTCTTGATTAGATTTTCAATATATACAGAAAGTAGAAGTAAATATCTCTTAGAAATAAACCAATAGAGGCTGAAATCCGCAGGTCAGAGCTTTACAGAACAGGAAACCTGCCTATTGTTCGATTGGTGGATTTCTTCTACAGATTCTTAATCTCAGGCTGTTCTGTCATCTTTAGCCAGAGGTAATCCTGAAACCTTTTCAAACAAGCAACCCTTTCTAACTTTATTATTCTGAACTGTTTTGCTTCCCTGAGCCCTGCAGAGACTTAATTGGACGTTTTTTCTCCTCTTTTTTGTGTTGCTGTTTTTTTTAAATTTCACTGAAAATTTTATCCAATCAAGAGAAGATTGATAATTTCCTTTATAAGTTTTTGATTTTTCTTTAAAATGGTTAGAAAACCATTGCATTGAGTACCTGTTGTGAAAGTTCATTGTTGGAAACTTTTTGCCAAAAATAGTTAACTTTGGGTTATTCGAGTTGTAACACACCAATTTTATCTGCATTATAACAGGTGAACAAAGGCCTTTTTAGTATATTAACAAAGAAAAACAATGAGTTTATCCCCTCTAGCTCTCCTCACATTTATATTTTTTTGTACTGTTATACATCCTTTTCTATAAGCTTGCCCATGTCAGAGTTATATAACTGTGTAGAAATGTTAAAGTGGAAATAAAAGGACAGACAACAGTAGGACAGACAGACGGACGTGTCATGGCTCATCTGTGAGCTGTAATTGGATTGTCGCCTTGTCAAGTTGCTGGTTGACACTCTGTGTAATGGACAGAGACGTTCAATTTAGGTGAAACACAAGCTGAATGCCAATTAACTGCAGGAGACTTTGAGACAGAGGAGGTGAAGAAAACAATAAAGACGAAGGAGAACGAAGGATGACGAGGATGAAAAGGCTCCATGGGTGATTGTGGAAACATTGAAGTATTGATTAAAAAGGCACTTTGTCACTTTGTTTTGCTGCCAGTGCACTTCCGGTTCAAATAAAAAAAAATCCACCGTCTCTAAAAATAGCTTAAATATTTAGATATATGTTTCTTAAAAATTTGAAGAACTTTTAAAAGTTCAACATTTGTTCAAACAGGCACAAATTTGTACATTTAGATAAAAAGCGACTATTAATGGTCAGATCTTCTTGTACTTGGATATTCCTCTGTGTTCTTTAAAAAAGGTTCGTTAAAGAAGATCATTGTTTAAATCATCCTGGGAGCCAGATAATTAAAATGACATACTGAAATGCATCGCTCTTCCCCTGGCCCTTTTTTGTCGTTTCTCTTCTCCCTCACTTGGCTCCTGTAAATTTTAACAGTCGCTAAAGGGCAAAGTGATGGAGAGATTTACAGCAGGCTGTAAAGCCAGTACATCACATTCACTCATCTTTTTTCTCTGCACTTTATCCCAGACGTCCTGAGAGTCTCCGACCATCAGCAAGTTTCCTCTTTCCAGCCTCTATCAGTCATTTCCACTTTGAAATTATATAAAATTAAAAAGTGGAAAACTTTTTCAGCAAGAGGCTTTGGCCCCTTCAAATCAGATATTGAACGTGAAGTGCAAGGAAACATTATAAACATTATGTGTGGTTTCCAAAACTGTCCTGTTTAATTAGGGTCAGCATGAAGCGAACAATATATAGACATCCTTCGCAAAAACATAACATTATGCCACATTGGGCTTGATATTCTCTCAATTTCTTCCATTTCCAGTTTTCTAGCTAGTGCATTTCTCAAAATAATTAGTAAAAACTACAAAACCTAGATGATAACCTGGAAAGCGTGTCACTTACTCAGAACGGATAGTTTATTCCTCAAAAGCAAGTATTTCTGTCATCAAAATGAAAAGTTATGACACCATGTTTATGTACAAGATACTCAAATAGCGTTATCATGTTTTCACTGTGATGGTTCCCTCTAAGTGTTATCCAATGCTGAGAGTCAGGTCTTAGAAACGCTGCCTGAAAATGTTCAAATGGCTGTTCGCACATTACTGCATCTAGTGAGATAAATGAGTACAAGACATTCAATACGTCTGCTTCACATTTTGCTCTCTGCAACTCTAATTTCTTCACAACTTTGTGAGAAAGTAAAGAACAGTAAATAAAACTGCACAACTGTAAACAAGATCATTTTTGAAAGTTGAGGGTAATCTTTCAATTTGGGAGCCAATTTCTGGAAAGAATGTGCATAAAAAAGACAGATTTTAAATATTTTGTATGTAGTGACTCAAAGAATGAAAGTCTGACTTTCAGTTTTATAAGGGATGGCAAGTCAAATTGATGCATGTCCAATATGACTTAGATTTTGTTGGACAGAATGAGAAACTGCTACTATAAGATGCACAACTAGCTAAATGTTGTGGCTTTTGAACCAAAAGTTGTAAGAGCTTTAATCCTGATCGGAAAAATGCACCAAACAAATTGGAAAAAAAAATGTGATGATGCTTGAACATCTCCGTAAAAATCCTGACCAGAAATAATTGGGAGAATTTTAAAAACAAGAATGGCCAGAGAGTAGAAAGTTTTCTTGAGGTTGAGCTCGACTGCTGTGTTCAACTACATAACAACAATCAGCGGACTTCCACCCTGCTGCGATCATCAGGTGTCCAATCAATAACTCAGGGCTTTCCTCAGCCTCCTCTGAAATTGACGCATTGCTCAAAAGACAAAGTGAAATTTATGATTCGGCTTCTGTAGGTCGATCTGAGGAGGACTGATCAATATCTGAGAGAGAACAATGAGTAAATCTGAAGATGCTTCAGGTCAGAAAACAACAGACGAATCATTACAGATCAATGTGATCCAGACAACAACCGCTTCCCCTCTGCTCACTGTATCATGAAGATGGTTTGTTTTTTCAGATGTTGCTTTGTTCATTGATTTTAAATATTTCCTGTGTTACGCCTCTGGTCTGGAGGAATCCTGAGAAATGACAGGCTGCGTGACTCTTGGATCTGTTCCAGGTCAGCAGACATGACCAGCTGCACAGTGTGGATCCTGCTTTATGGACACAGTCAGTGTTGGACAAATGAGCACAAGAACTTTCCCCAATTTAGGTACAAAAATGTCTAAACTATATAGTTGAATTGCTAAACAAGAAACTGAAAACCTTAATTTTCTCCCCACTTTACAGTTTTGTGCCACGTTTCATTTGTTTTACTTTTAAAAATCCCGTCAATATACACAGAAACTGACTTAAGGTGTGGAAATTATTATTACTGACCCATTGCAACTTAATCATTCGAGGTGCCACGATGGACATTGGAAGTAAGGGATGTAGCGACTTAAATTGTTTTCCCAAGATGTTTTTGCCAGTTTATTCATGGCTTCTATTTGTTCAAGTCAAACTAATTTGTCTGTGAACGTAACAGACCTGGTTGGGGCTCACAGACGGCTGTGTTTATAAAAGTTGGAAACAGCTAGCTTAGAAACCGACCCATACCTCCTCCTTCCTGACGTGTTGAACAAATTACCGACTTTGACTGAATTCACACCACGTGATTTACGTCACTGCGTCATAAACAGTGTTTCCCCTTAAACAGGAGAAGCTTTAAAAACGTACAGAAGACGAGATGCTAACCAGTTTTTTTCCATACATGCTAGGCTACGGCGTTATCTCCATGGTTACCAATGGTTAGACACGTACCTTCTCCAAAATGCCAAATTGGATATCTTTTTAATCATACTTACTTACAAAGTATATGAACGTTAATCTTCTTACCTTTTAAAAAGTGTTCGCTGCAAACCCGCGATTACACCGAGGGCTGACAATAATAATGATTAACGGCTGACGGTCAATCTGATTTAACGGCTGCTGTATTCTTCCTCATTAAAAGTTATGCAATAAAATGACAAGTTATGTTTCTATCCGACCGCGCAGCATCCAGTTACCATTTTTAAAAGTGAAATCAACTAAATGAAAGCAATATTAGGCTACAAGATGACTAATTTTTGTCAGGCTTTAAAGGAGCGCAGTGGTTGTTTTGACGTAACGGCAGATTTCTGAGCTGCGTGACGTCACAGGGTCAAGGGTCAAAGGCTAACATATAATTTCTCCACAGTCGTGTTCATACTTATATAGTTAAACCCATAGACATAATATAAGGATAGACGCCTCATGGGCCGCTCTCGCCTATTGGAGCTGACGAGATTTAGGGCGGCCATCTTGGAGCGGTATACCGCTCCACTCAGCGTTATATATTTGGCAGGCACAATAAAGGATCAGCGCATTTAATAGATCATAACACGCTGAATAGTAATCACATTGTCACGTAATTAAATTTTAGGCATACAGCTATTAAAATTGCATGTATAGGAACGTATAGTTTAGCATATTTAAATAATTTTGGTGGAATACAATGTTTTAAAGTATGACATGTTTTGCAAGATACAACCAAAGATGCAATTTATTCACACACATTATGTATATATTCAGATAATATAGTCAGATAATCTCATATATATGCGTGTGTATATATATATATATACACACACACACACAACATACACACACGCATACTTATCTGTTGTGACAACAATATTTACATATTCATTACATTTTTACACAATCTAATAGCCTTGAAATAGGACAGTTTTGCAG
>CAEGAG010117031.1:0-49086 GCA_903067065.1 Brachyrhaphis terrabensis | reverse complement strand
CTATCTATCTATCTATCTATCTATCTATCTATCTATCTATCTATCTATCTATCTATCTATCTATCTATCTATCTATCAATGGCCTGTTATTCTCATGACAAACAGGAATATTTAGACTAAATGTCGCTCCTTCGTGGAAAAAGAAAACAGGTTGATTGATTTCTGTTTTTGATTCCACAGATTTTTTTTATGATTTTTTTTTTTTGTGAAAACAAAGTAAAACCATCCGGCGTTCTGGAAAACCCGGCGACCTTCTTTGCTGTTATTTTGAAATGAAACTTTCCCGCTGTCTGTGTGAATCAGGGCAGAACATGAGTTTGCATCTATCTACCGCGACACGTCCTGAAATCAGAACCGAGCTGGAACCGGCCCTGGACTCCGGGACGGGGTCCAGATGAAGAATTAGGGGCACTTTTAAGGCCTGGAGTTCTGGTCCAGCCTGGTTCTGAATGACTGGAACTCACCTGGACGTTGGACTGAAACAAAGAGCAGCGTGACACCTGAGGAACTAGAACTGGAAGTTGGATAGATTTTCTCAACAAGACTTCATGCCTGACAAACATTGGATGAAAATACTCAAATAAAGGATTTTATGTCTCAATAAATAGTAGAGGAGACATTTTAATTAGACTGAAAACTAAAATATGCATCTAAGATGCCATTTTTGCTGTTAGTATTTACTTAAGTGTCACTTAATTGTATTTATTTGATTAGAATAGTGAACATTAATCAACAATATTATAATTCATGGCAGTGTAAATATGCAGGAATTAGTATAATTTCATCCCATAAGAAAAAACAACCTCACTGCACAATGTACAGGACAGAACACATTGTTATATTAAAATAAGTAAAATTCAATTATAAATGAATTATTAATCAACATTTTAATGTGTGACGATGGCACTTGACAAAATGTAATGCTTCAGTTAATGCCTGCATGTTCAATGACTGTGTTTTTGTGTTTTTATGATGTGAAACACTTTGCTTTGCTGCTGAAATGTCGTGCAAATCAACTTGATTGATTGATTGATTAAAAAATAACTAAAACTCAAGAAATAACTAAAACTTTCCAGAGAAAAATAACTGGTTTGCTTTCAACCTGCTTGAGTTTCTTTTTAAAACTCGCGTCGTCTTCGGCCTCTGGTAGATTCTGGTAGTTTATTCCAGACGGATCACAGCTGCTGAACATGAAACAAACTTTCATATTTTTGTGTAGCATAAATTTGCTGTTGTTCAGCTTCAGGAAGCGACCAGAACATGATGTACTTCCACACCTGGTCAGGTCTGCACGTCTCAGGTGAAGGTAAATCCCTTCTCACAGATATCGACCCATCGCCTGCTTCTGTGTGAAACTCACCTGAACAAAGCTTTATTTTACATCCCACCCCAACAGACGGAGACACACATGCATATCAGTCAGGGTCCAGTAAGTTGCCTCCTGCTGCTGGCCTCAGCCGTGACCCCATTAACCAATCAGGGGACATTTTGAAACAAACCTCCTTTATCTGGCAGGAAGTGCCCTCCTGCCCCCTTCTTCTGTGGTGTGTGAATCGGTTAACCTCTGCAGACCTGCAGGCCAGTTTTCATTTATCAGCTGAGAGAAACTTCATGGTCAGGAGTCGTTCTGTGGCATCAGGTAACCCGACTCATCCCACTTCAACACACCTGGTGGGGATCAGTGCTTGAAAACTAGTGAAATGCAGCAAATGTGGCGATGCTGATTAAAACTATTATGTGAATTTAGAAAATGATAGAACATCAGCTTCTCTCCAGAACCAAACACAGAGAAGCAGCATTCAGCTTCTATGCGCCACAAATCTGGAACAAACTTCCAGAAAATGGTGAAACAGCCAAAACACTGAGTTCATTTTAATCCGCACTGCAAAAACACATAATATAAACAAGTATTTTTGGTCCAGTTTGCAGTGCAAATATCTTAATGCACTTGAAATAAGAGAAAATTAACTTACAAATTTGTAAGTTAGGACTTTATTTTAAGTTAATAATTCCTTAATTTTGTTGAAAATACTAGTTCTATTGACAGAAAAACATTTTTTGTTGATTTAGATGTGCTTTGGGTCATTGTCATGCTGAAAGATGAAGTTCCTCTTCATCTTTCTAACAGAAGGCCGAAGGTTTTGTGACAACACTGACTGACATTTATAACTGTTCATAATTCCCTCCACCCTGACTAAGGCCCCAGTTCCAGCTGAAGCAAAACAGCCTCAAAGCATGATGCTGCCACCACCATGCTTCACTGTAGGTATGGTGCTCTTTTGGTGATGAGCAGTGTTGTTTTTGCGCCAAATATACCTTTTGGAATTATTTCCAAAAAGTTCAACCTTGGTTTCATCAAACCAAAACACATTTTTCCACGTGTGTTTGGGAGATTTCAGATATAGTTTTGCAAAATTAAGCCAGGCTTTGACGCGTTTCTTTGCCTACCCCATAGCCCAGACATATGAAGAAGACGGGAGATAGTTGTCACATATATTGCACAGCCAGTACTTTCCAGAAATTCTCGCAGCTCCTTCAGTGTTGCTGTCGGCCTCTTGGGAGCCTCCCTGACCAATTTCTTCTTCTCTTCTCATCAATTTTGGACGGACGTCCTGTTCTTGGTAATGTACTGTTGTGCCATGTTTTCTCCACTTGATGACGACAGTCTTCACATGTCTTCCATGGTATATTTAATGAGTTGGAAATTCTTTTGTAGCCTTCACCTGACTGATATCTTTGAATAATGAGATCCCTCTGATGCCGTGGCAGCTCTTTGCTGCAAAGACACAAGCCATGGTTTTTGCATATCAGCACAAGCCTACTAGAACAGCTGAACTTTATCAGAGGCACTTTAATTTGTGACAGGTGTGACTCCAATTTAACATGAGTTTGAATATAATTAGTTAAATCTGAACACAGCCACACCCCCAGTTCTAAAAGCATGTGTGCACTTATACAACCACATTGCCTCAGTTGTTTATTTTTACTTCACCTCCCTGAAAGATTTGTTTGTTTTTCAATTGCACTGAACAGGTCATAAATCACATTAAAGGTGGAAAAAGTTAGGAAAATGTTTGCCTTGCTGTCATTTTTTAAATCTACATTATAGTTACATTTCATATTTTTTTAAGGGAATGGATCTGTCATAAATCTACAGGTTTCAATACAAAGTACCTCTTTTATTTTTACAGCAATCAGTCCAAAACATCACTGACTGCCTGATTTTAGAGACATTTAAATGAATAAAGTGCCGTAATGGATGCAGGAAGTGATGTCGTGTTGCATCGCTCAGAAGAATTTAAATCACATTTTGTATGTTATCTAATGCAACAGTAACAAGTAAAAATAAACCCAAAACACATTAAAACAGAAATTATCTTCTCTTCTGTCTTGGTATTTCTATTCTGAAAGTTATTGTTAGATATCATTGATATATAAAATAAGTAAGTAAACAAAGACAAATTACTTGAAACTAAGTTATATTCACAAAACGATTAACAAAAACAGACTTTTTATTCTCTGAAAAAAAATTCAGGCAGTTTCTGACAGTTCACACTTTATTAGCCAATTTCTGTGTACAGTGAAGGACTTGACATTCGTCAATTTCTTGTAAAAAATAATCATTAATGTTTGTAAAGTAAACGGTGGACTGTATGTACACATTAATGTGTGAAATCAGACCCACAGAGCAGATCAAAGATCAGCAGCTGGGAAAATATTTCTGCAAACAAAATGAGCTAAAATTAAAAGAAACCCCAGAGAAGAACAAGGAGGAGAAAAGAGTGGAAAGAAGATATTTTCTAATATCTCTTCATGAAAAACAAGACAATCAAAATCAGATCAAAAAGACACAAAACAAAGAGACAGCTGAGTTTAGTTGCAGGTTAGTTTGTTGTTGTCATGGCAGCAGTAAATCACCATGGAGACACCGGAGCGCCATTCTGTCAGGAAACAACATCAGAACGATCATTTACCCAATTATGTTATCATGACGGAAAAGAGCTTCGACTTTTTAGAAACTTTGTAATCCTTTTTAAAAATAATTAAAGCCGGTTTTTAAATAATTGTGCAACAAAATAGCATATTTTAGCAACATAAAATATTGCAAACCCGTTCATAAATCTTGAAGTTCAGATAATAAACTAGCCTAAAAAAATCCATTGAAGTTTCTTTTAGCAACTCAAAAATGATGTAAGAAAAAAATACATTTGTACATTTCTTATATTTCATTTCCTCTTCAATTCAAGCTTGTTTCCTAAACAAATCAAAACTGTTTTTATTTTTATATTCTCAGTAATACCTGGCATCAGAGAGCTTCCACGGTTCAGAGACTGGGCGTCTGGTTCCCAGCTGTCAGACGAAAACAGAAGTTTACTTCAGTTAGCATGAAAAACATCAATAAAAATGTTTATTTCTATGATATTACAGCATTACAGAATAAAATAGGAAGTACATTTTCTGTTACAAAGTCAGATATTGAGTCTAAAACGAAGGAGATCTACCTGCGGGAGTGGAGTCATCAAGTAGGTCCATGTCAGAAGTTTGTGCTGCAACAGGATAAAACTTGACATGTCACATTTGGACTGTTTAACTTTTAATTAATTCTGTCTTTAAATGGTTTATTTTGAAAGCATGTCTATAATACAAACAATACATATATATTTTTTAATTTAATCTCTTATGTCGTTCATTCTCTTCCAGCAAAAATAACAATTACAAACTGCTGCATTGTAATTTAACTTTAATCAAGAAAATGTGGAAGTCAGCGTATTTCCCCCAGCAGATTAATCTTGTGTATATTTTTATACAACCACGTTTATGAATTTGAATATTACAGTTCTGTTCACTTTAACGTTGCCTTGTTTTACGTTTTGCAAATATATTTTATATTATCATTAAGCTGTCACAGTCAGAATAAAAACAATAACACTGGATAACTTTCCAATTAAATCTTTATACATCTAAATGCAGATAAACATTTTGGTCATGACACTGAAACGTGTAGCTGCATTTATTTATTGAAGACTAGATTTTACAAACCAGAAAGTATTTTAGTCAGTTTAATTGAGCCGAAGATTTATGTTTTATTTTTAAAATAGTTTGCTCTGAGTGACTTTAAGCACTGTTCCTATGTCTTCCTCCTTAAAGTTTGTCTTTCTGGTGCACAACATTTATTTTTTACTAAATTAAAATTATAAAAAGATGAATTCCAGAAATGAGTCATGTTAATATCTATTGTCAGTTATTTTTAATGTGTCACGAAATAAAAATAAAATGAGGAAAGATGAAAGTTCATCTCCAAATCTTTTTATTCTCTTTCAGGTTTTAGATGCTTAAAGCTTCGAAAGTTGCTTCATGTTTTCATTTGTTCATGAAAGTTCTCTAAGCTGCCTTAAAACTCAAAAGTGGGTACTATTTATTAATTAAACTTAAGAAAAATGCTTTTAGAAGTTACACAGAATATTTTAAAAAATAAACATTAAAATAGGATTATTCCAGATGGATGCTTCAACAAAAATATTAAGAAAAAATAAATATCACTGAGTTTTTTGAGAGTTACTGCAGCTTTGAGTCACTCTGTCATCTAAAATTATGCAAAATTATGATAAAACTTAGGATTGTAAGATGTGAGAAGGTTCCCTGTCCTGAAGTCTGAACTTTGACCTGTTAGCCATCACCGTTTACCTTCGGTGGAGTCGGGCGTGTTTGGAACCAGGTTGTCCGGCTCCTTAGTCTGTGAGTCATCTTCAAACATCTCTTCCTCGAGGATCTCCAGCTCGTCTTCGTCTTTCTCTGCCTTGCTGTCGGTTTGGTTCGTATCGGTTTCTTCGTCACTCAGAACTTTGCTGTCGGTTTGATCTTCGTCCTTGCTGTCGCTTTCTGAGGTCGCAACCTCGTCTTCATCTATCTCCTTCTCTATCACCGGGGCGTCTTTTGCAATCTCTTTCACGGCGCCGTCGTCACTCGGTAGATCTTCCTCATTTGAGGTGATATCTGTAGCCTCCTCCTCATCTTCATGAGCTAAGCTGTCAGTGCCCTGATCTTTGTCAGTGACTTCATCTGATTCCTTCTTGTCGTCATCAACTGGAGTGTCTGTGGATTTGGCAGAAATGAACAATCTGTAGTTATTTAAGGCTGTCAACAATCTGGCTCCTTTAGATATTAAAATATCTTTATAGAATAAAGCATAAAATCACAGTAATTATCCAAATCAGTGGATTTAAATAAAAGTTTTAGGTTTATTTCATGCCATAATGTTATTTCAGCTGAGTTTCTGCCTCAGCTCCTTCAAACTAGCGGCAGCATCAATTAGCAAACAGCTGGTGGAAATACTGAGCTCATCATACTAACTACTTCTCAGTCCAACGTTCTTAAGAACGATTGGAAACTGGATAATATTAAGGCATTGCTGTGATGACATCCTGAAGGCACAAAGTCAGAAAGATTAGGCGCTTCTTAAAGAGACAGGCCCAATTTTAAGGTGTCAAAATTAATTTTAAGTTATGTTTAATATATGCAGTATTTTTATCATAACTGAAGTTAACATAGTTACTCGACTTATCTATAAAATGATGCTATGTACCTGCAAAATATAACATCACCTATTTACACTGCAAAAACACCAAAACTCACCAACTATTTTTAGTCTAGTTTCTGGTGCAAATATATTGTTCCACTTGAAATATGGCATTAATTTAAAAGCAACTTATCAGAAAGATATAGACATTTGTTTTAAGTCAATAATCCCTTAACAAATTTAAAAATTACTAGTTCCATTGGCAGATGAATTTATTTATAACAAGACAATTTCCCCATAAATAATCTGCCTATGGAACTATTTTCTTTATTATTTTTTTTATCAATATCAAGGAATTATTTACTTAAAACAAGTTTCTATATCTCTCTGATAAGTTACTATTAAGTTAGTGCACTTGAATTAAGATAAAAGTAAGATATTTGGACTAAAAACTAATCAAAAAACAGTTTTTGCAGTGTAAATTATTTTACAACCTGGTGAATTACAGTTAATTCATAAAATTTGATATTTACCACTGTCAGTCAGATCAGCGTCGTCACTCAGTTCATCCTCATCTGGAGAGAAAAAACAGGTCGATTACATTTAACGCAACACTTACAGTTTAAACGTTTAAAAAGTTTAAAACTTTGGTATCAGCTAACTTTTGTAATTTGCAAAGAATAAACAAATCTTGATGAGATAAATCGTGACTTTAAAAAACTAATCAAATGATTAGATATGACTTATGTCATGTTTTTAATTGTGATTATAAAGGAAAATTATATAATGTAACAAAATATAATACAAGTAATTTTAGAAATAGTGAAGTTTTTAGATTATAATTGGAAATTATGCTTTCTTCAGCTTCAATGTTTTCTTCAACTTTCTGCAATTACTATGGTAAAGTTGTGAAATATGATAATATTAATTAGTCGCCACCTGGAATTAAACTAAGCAAATAGATACAAAAATCTGATTGTTTAATTACTGCATTGGCGATTAAATCTTGGCTTGTAGCAAGTAATTTAATCCCAGCTGATTTAATGAGTATCTTCTGATTACATCCTGTTGATGTGGAACATGTTTAAAAGTCTGTTTAAAAATGGTCAAATTATTGGCATCAAACGGAGAAACCATCAAATGAGAAACGACTAAAGTTACGTTGAAAACCATCCTCTCTATAGAGGAATTTATTTGAAATTAGCACACACTCTTACCTTTAGATTCAGTTGTTTCATCTGGAAAAAAATACATATTTATTTATTAATAAATCCTTGGTTTGGTTCTCCATGTAGTAAACAGATCTAAGTTGTAGCAGAAACAATATAAGTAGTACTAATGATGTCAGCGCCTGTTTTTAACCGCTATATGTTTCTTTACTGTTGCTTTAATTTAGTTGTTTATAACATCGACTTACAGCCCATTTCAACATTAAGCTCTTCTTCAAACTCGTCCTTTTCCAAATCTACAGGGAAAACAATCAGAAGGAGAAGATATATTAGCAAAGTTCACAGTTTAAAAAATTTTTAAGAAAAATTCAGAAATAATCTGATTTTCAACTTCACAGAAGATTTTTCTAATGAGAAACCCCTATGCAAATATTATCAGCGCACTAACTAAGGACACACACATCCAAAAATCTGTTGAAAGCAAGTTATAGAGTATTTTTAGAGACCAAGAGAGTGAGATTTTCAGCAGCTAACAGGAAGGCTGAGGAGAGTACAGCAACATTTTTGTGCTTTCAACCTGTGTTTCTGCAAAGGTGCTGAATTTAGAAATGTTAGCATCAATTAATCTAAGGGATTAGACATCAAGTCTCCCGTTTTAATAATGCTAACCGCACCAATGTATTTTTTAAAATGTGAATCATAAAAGATAATTTTTAAATTTGTCTTTGAAAAGGGGAGAAAGACAGAACAATACTTCAAAGACAATAACAATAAGTACCAGCGCAAATAATTAAATAAACACATGAAAATGTGCAAAGTAGCACATTGGTTCACAATATTAATATGAAAAAGAAAACATAAAGATTGTTATTGTTTTTGAACAAAAAAACTTCGTTTTGCAGCTGGGAGAGTTTTTATAGTTAATGAAGAGGAACAAATTTATCTATGTGAAACCTTAACAGCTGCATTTTTATCAGTTCAATTCAACAAAGAGCAAAACATGCTGCACCAAATATTAGAAACTGTTCCATTAAAAACTGCTAGTTGTACAGATTTAATCGATAATTTAAGAAACACGACTGATTTTAAGGATCCAAAAATGTGATGAGAATTGTTCTCTGAAAGATAATATCTTACAAATCTTAACATACTCTTTAGCTCTGACTAAGCATTTTTAAAAACAAATCATTTCCTTATTTCTAAACCTTAAAAATTAGGCTCCAGTAATAGAAAACCAAAAAACACTGAAGACTTTGTGCTGCTTATTGTATCTCCTCCGACTTCAGCAGATTTTAAATACTAGAAAAGAAAATAGTTTCTGTAAACGTCTGCAGGTGTTTTCATAGCTTTTCTCATAACAGAAGTTATGAGAAACTTTTATCTCCCTCTCGTCTCTCTTGATTCAGATTAGAAGGTTTGCATGCAAGAGAAGGAGGAAGAAAAGCTCAGCTTAATGAGAAAACAAAAGATTTACCGTCACACCGGCTATTTATTAAGACAAACGAGTTGAACAAGGATGAGACCACAGATTATCTAGATTAATCCTACGTTTATGTTACATCATAATAGTAGAAGTAAAAACTGTGATTTCTTTTATATTCACAATATACTTAGACGTCCACAAATATGCACATAGAGCAGAATGTTTAAAGAAAACATGGGAGTTATGGCTGCTTTTGATTAAACAGAATAATGAATATTTACAGGAGGTGGGATCAGTTTCAGGGGCTGAATCATCAGTTACGTCTGCAGAAACAAAAACTTTATGTTAATGCAGCTGTTTGCATCTTCTAACCAACAGGAGCTAAAAATCAAAAATTAAAAAATGGATCAGATTTAAAAGTTTTCACAGCAACATTCCTGCTGTGTATTTCAGTTTGTTGGAAATTATTAATAAAATAAAAATATTTTAATTTTAATTATTAATAGACTAAGATTTTGTTACCTTCAAGTTCTTCAAAGCTGTCAGTTTCTGTGGAATTAAATATAAATATGTTAATAATTGTGTTTTTTTTTTTTTTTCATGAATTCTGACTACTTGGTTGTTTAGTTGACAATTTTTACAGAAAATAAAACACCTTACATAAAATCAATAAAATAAAGGCCAACCCTGACTGTCTTAGAAAAAGTGTCTTCAGTCAGAGGTGCTTCAAAAGTGCTGCAATACAGACTGCTACAGGGAATTTTTCTGCAAATTGTACACAAACTAATTGAAAATTTGTGAATTAATGTGAACAGCAACATTTAATTTTCCTTTGCAATAAATATTTTTTTAATTAATTAAATTTGCAGAACTTGCATTAGTTTTAAATTAAAGCTGAGCCAAATATAATCAGTTTAAGTGGTTTGTACAAATATATTCAGAGCGCTGATTTATTGCCCCTACCTGGTCAAAAAACCCCTAAAAACTTAAAATAAATCTCTTATGACAGTAGTTTTATCCCCAAAAGTCTCTAATTTCATCATATTTTATTACAAAAGCATCAATTTCCTAATTAATTAACCACAAATATTCTAAAGTTGATCAGTTTCTAGGAAATTAAAATTACTAATCCATGATTTTCTGCTTGTAAGTGGAAAGTATTTATATTAACAAACAGAAATTTACAAAATGAGTAGTTGGGACTTATTTCTTCCAACTGCTCTTCAAAATGAAAAGAATAAAATAAACAAGCAAACAGATTTTGATAGACAAAGTTGAACGATTAACATTATTTATCTTGTTACTATGTACAGGATGAGGAAGGCAAAAAATTAAAAAGAGCTTCCTGTTGGAAATCCCCTTCTAAATAAATGTCCTTAAACCAAATAAAATAGTTTACCAAAATAATCAATGTTACTGTTATAAGAGGTTATTTATGTATTGTTTGTGTAATAGGCCTTTTTAGAGACATATTCTGAATATAAAACAGAACCTGACCTTTAGTGTCTTCGTCTGACTCGGTGATCGGATCAGAAGCAACTGAAAGAAAGAAAAGATTATAAAGTAAAACCTCATTAAACTATTTTAATGTTATAAACTGATGCTGGATCTCACCATCAGAGCTGTCATCCGGCATCCGATCGTCGCTCACTTCAAAATTAACTAAAATAAAAAAAGAGGAAGGATTTAAAATATTCAAAGGTCTTAGATAAAAGGAGCAACTGCCTATCGATTTTACTGCCGGTTAAAAACTTTTAGCTGCGTTTATTTCCAAAATGAAGCCAAGACAAAATCTAGTGCAAATCCTTCACTCGTTTTCCAATGTAGATTTTACTACAGAGTCATGACTTGTATTTCTTTTTCTGAGTTTTTGCCCCATTTCTTTGAGATTTAGTTTTTGTCGAAGTTTCTTTAAGTTGACAGAGTTTTTCCTCTCCACTGTCGCCACATGCTTGATCAGGAAGGAGGAATTAGCTGAGTTCTGTTAAATAAATACGTTTTTACCAACTCAAATAGACTTTATGTGACTTAATTTAACCTCAATATGATAGGATTGCAATGATCTGATAACATATTTCTGGATATTATGGTTTTGTTTTCTTAAATGTAATTGAAATTACATTCTGAGGTGGATAAAGAACCTAAAACTGGTATTCAAGTAAGAATACTTCAACATATTTTTACTCAAGTAAAAGTAAAAAGTAACCCTAAAAAAATATATTCAAGTAAGAATAAAAAAAGTATTTGGTAAAAAGTTTGAGTATCTGATCAAATTATCAATCACTTAATATTTCAAAATTACATAATCAGATGGACCAAAATGTAAAATTAAGCAAACGTTTTGGTATTTTAAAGACTGAAATGACAATAATTCATATAAATAACAAAAAAATAAAATCAGGCAAAAGAAACTTTTTCAAAATTAATTCTTTTCAATATAAAATTCATGAAACTTTAACAAAAACTGCAGGTGTGCGTCTGTGTCTGGCGAATTTTTGTTTTTCATTCAGTGGGTAGAAAATCCAGAAATTTTACACAATTAAGAGTAAAAATACTTTATGAAAAAATTACTCAAAGTATAGCGTAATTGTTTTTCAAAAAAAGTTACAGAAGTAAATGTAAGTAGTTACTACCAAGTCTGATTACATTCATTCTGAATTTGCAAAATCTAAACAAACTAATCTAAATTTAAAAAATCTCACCTTCAGTTTTTTCCTCAGGCTTGTTGTCTTTGTCTTCAGAATCAGCTGAAAGGAAGAAAACAGATTTAAGAACAATATTAAAAACAACAAGAAGTATGAATTAAGTAACTACAAATATAATCTTTACTTTGAGGTTCGTCATCTGACATTTCGCTGCTTTTGGGTTCAGAAGTATCTATGAGAGAGAAAGATTTAAAATAAGTAAAAATACAACAAAAATCAGAATCAAAGAATGAATTTTCATTGTAATCTTACTTTCTGAGTTTTCCTCTGACGTGTTGCTGTCGAGCTCTTCAAACAGAGCTGATGGAAAAAAAAATAACGATTTAAAATAACATTTCAGAAAAATAAAGTTTGTGGATGTGATAATAATCAGAACCTTAAATATCAAATGGCTTCAATGAAAGAAAAGTGAGTCTGACCTGCAGCCACATCATCAGAGTCTTCATCAGAAACACCTTCAAAATAAAAGCATTTATGATGCTGAGAGCCAAAATAATAATTAAAATGTAAAGACAACGTAAAGCTAAGCCTGTCTGAATAAGCAATAAGTAAAATAGTCATATTATAAGTTAAAATGAACTCAATAATTTCCATTTGCAGAATGTATAAAGTTTTCAGTTTGGTGTTTTAATCTCAACGATCCTTTTTTTGAAAGACGGTTTCATAATTAATTTTATTTGTTGTTTCTGTTTTTTTGTTTATTTAAAATGTCTTCCAGTTCCAGTGTTAAATGTTCATTAAAATTCAAAGTTTATTGGCAATTTTGAATTATGCTGTTATCGTTTTATGACTTGAATATGGTCTCAAAACAACATTATTGTTTATAGCAATAATTTCTTGGACAATTTATCATCTATCCAAAGCTTTTATTGTGACAGGCCTACATAAAACTGTTTACATTAAATAAATCTCACCTTCAGATATCGCCTTAGAAGTTCTAGGGTTGTCACCAACAACTTGAAAATAAAAAGTAAAAAAAAACCCCAGTAAAGACTAGATGAAATAATCTGAAGTAGAAATACTCAAAATGTTAAAATAATCTTTGTTTTTCTTTTGTATTTTGTTTTTATTAATAAATCACTTAACTCTGAACAGAAACTGAAGACATAAATATATAAATCTTTACATTCTTACCCTCAGAGTCTTTCTTCACTTCCTCATCTGAAGCAGCTAAAAGAGGAAAATAAAACATTTAACTTTGTGGATTTTAACAGCATTAAGTCATAAAATACATGAACGTTAAACTGACTTGGATCCTCAGAAGATTCTGAAACACCTAAAAACACAAACAGAGAACAGAATTAAACTTATAATGAAGATATTTTATCAAAGACTGAGCATAAATACAGGAACAGGTAAACATGAAGAAACCTCTTTATATTATTGGATTATACGATCACAAGTTTTCCATTTGCTGTTATGTCTTTGTTTTTATATCTGTTGAATAAAATCAATAAATACTCACTTTTACTGGAAGTGTCGTCATCTGTGAAATCAAAACACAAATTTTATTTAATCTTCTTTATGTTGAAGCCAAAGGCAGTAATACTGGTATTAATAGTTGATTGATTGATTGAGTTATCTAAATAAAAGTGATTTTATATAAAAGTCCAAAGCAAGAGTAAAGTAGGTCACCTATAATGTTAACTAATTACAATTTGGGAAGGTTTCAAGTTTTTTATAGACTTAAAAATGTAAAATGTAAAAGAAAAAACCCAATAAAAAATAAAATATACTTTTTGTGTAAATATATCTTTAGCAGATGTTCGGACTTCCAATTTCTAAACATCCTCCTTTTGGAAATGTTGGCTATTTAGTAAAATAAGAATTTATTCATTTATTTTCCTTTTTTGTCTTGTATAACAACACACGGGACTTTTTGAACTACTCTTCAAAATGTCCGCTTAGATTATAAAAATTTTTACATTTTTGTCAATATATTCAATGATTTGAAAAGTTTTATATCAAAAGTTCTAAGGCTGAATTAATTTTAACAGAACCATAATTGACACATTAAAATTATGAAAAATTACATTAAAATAATTTAATAAATGAAATTATAATACAGTAAGCACAAAATTACTTAAAAATTACAGGACATTGTGGATTATTGATGACATTTTCTCCACTGGCAATTTATCGGTGTGTAAATATCATTTGTTGTTCGTTTTAAAAAGTGGGAATACGGTTGAGTAAAACCAGATAATAATGCAAATCAAGTTGATGCTACCGATAGAAATCTCTTCTCCAGCTTACAGTAACATTGGTTTGCCAAGGCACTAATAGTTACACCAGAAAAGTTTAATATAAAGTATTAAGGCCTACCTTTATTACTGTAATTCACAATTCCCTGTTTCTACTTTAACTACGCCTTCCTACCTTGATCTGCATCAGCAGATTCACTAAAAATCTTCTCAGAACATTTTGTTTTCCAGAGCTGAATTGTAGAAATTCACTCCACTGGCTCTTTAGTTTGTTACAGGATTGATTTTAAAATTGTTGTACTGGTTTTTAAGGGTCTTAATGGTCTTGCCCCATTATGTTTAAAGCATCTTCTAAAACGTCAAACACTAAGCTCAAACAACCAGATGCTCTCAGATGTTCTCCAGACTGTTAAGATGCATTTAAAGACCTGCCTTTGACTTTTGAATTGTTACTTTATTTTATTTTTAATTGATTTTTTCTTAGTAACTATCCAACATTTATTTTGTTTTTGCCGTACAGAAATTTTGAGCAACTTGTTTGTTTTAAAGTGTTTTGTAAATAAAGTTAGCACGGACACTGATGTGAGACTTTTATTTTGTTTTGGGGTTTTGCTTTTCTTTGGGGGGTGGGGGGGGGTAAGGTTTGTCTTTTTTTTTAATGATTAGACGTTTTGTGAACGTTGTAATTTATGGAAAACAGAGAACAGAGAACCCATAATTAGGTGAATTTTATTATTTTTTGAGGATTTTTACATATAGAAACAGTATTAAACTACATGAAAATTAAGAAGTTATAGTTAATTTCTTTGGGAACAACATGGAGTTATTCGCTAAAGGACATACTGAACCTAAAATGTGTCAGTTCTTATCTGCTGATTTGTAGTTTTACCTATTAATATGTTCTAATTTATGTTCTAATAAAATTAGTTTTCTGTAATGGATTGGGTACCAAAACTGTCTCCAGCCCGGGGGCCCAAATCCTTCTGAACCGGCCCTGGTTGGAAGTATGTTAAAAATGTTTTGATTGAAATGTTACACATTTACAACATTTTTAGGCTGTAAAACCACATTGATGGTGGAAGAATATATGAAAACATCCAGAGGAGATTATTAAACATAAAAATGGCTGAATGTGAAGATTCGTGTTTGCTGTCGTTTTGTCTTCCTACTCACCTTCAGAGCTCTTCATCATGAAAGATATCTCATCAGTCTCCACTGAACATACTAATAAACATGGAAAATAAGGAATTTAAGCTTTTAAGCAGCTTTGTAATAAAACCCCCGGAAAAAGTAAGAATTGGTGATGAACTAAACTAAACTCACGCTGAAGAGATGAACCTGTTTTCTCGTCTGATTCAGAACAATCTGAAAAATGAAAGCAGATAAGAAACATGGACAGGTGAGGTTTCAGGGAAACACACAGCGGCAGATTCAGACAGGTGAAATAAATATTACCTGTAGTTTTCTCAGAAGTGTCTTTGCTTTCATCTACAATTAAAAATAAATCACATCATGTCAGATTTCACTGATAATACCGTTAGGTGAAAGATTTGTGAACTGGAAAGATGATCAATGCTTTTTTTTTTTTTTTTTAGTTTTATTTGCCTTTAAGACAAAATTTGTTCCAGACTTACATCTATTAAATAAGACATACAAAGCAGAAAAAGGAACAATGTCTGATAAAGACATGGATTAAATGTTTTTACCACTTTCAGTCACAGAAGAATCTGCATCACTTTCTTCTTTCTCCACTGGAAGACAAAATATTAAAACATTTTGTAATTTATCCACATATGCACAAAGAGACAACAGGCTAACTCCATGCTAAGTCCATGCTAATTTAATGCTAACTCCATGCTAATTCCATGCTAATTCCATGCTAACTCCATGCTAACTCCATGCTAACTCCAGGAAGGTCTTGGGATTCCTTCTTGCTGCGAGGCAACAGTGCTACTACGTATGCCACATCATGTTGTATTAAAATAGAAAAACAAAGATATGATAAAAAAAAACATACTTCTTTAATTAATTAAAACAAAAACATTACATTTACACTTAAAGAAAAGCACTGACCTGAAATCTCAGAGGTTTCATCAGATTCTGGAGCTTTTCAGAGACAAACAAGAAGACAAACATCAGAAATAATATACATTTTTAAAACTATATCAGGCCACTAAATATGGAAAATATTCCTAAGAGTAACTATAACAATGGCTAAATACTTGTGTAAAAATGTGGCAGAATGTGATGTGTTAAAAAGAAAAAGTTGGTTGATATAAGTATAGCGCCACCTCACATTTTTGAAGGCATTACTGTTTTTAAAGTCACCATGTCCTGTGGTGATAAAAATAATCTCTGCAAGAGATTAAACATGCTTACTGTATAATTAGGTTTGTTTTAGAATTTTCATTATTTTGTATTTTTGGCTTTGTTGAAATCTTTCACTGCTTCCTGCAGTGTAAAAAAAACGTTATACCTGCAAATAATCTGCCTTCTAATCCAAGTTCTGGATATCAAATCTAGATCTTAAAATGTAAATAATTATGAATAAACCTTACAGTTAATATTACATATTCATACTTATGGATTATTGTTTTAGCAGATTCCGGTTGGATATCTGTTTTACATATTTCTTTTCAGGTTGTCTGATAGTGAAACTTTATTATCTTCATTTTATGCCAAGTTTAAATATTTTGTTCTGTTTCATTAAAATAAAAGACAGGAAATGTAAAATTGGAAAACTGAAGGCTGCAAATCTTTAACCTCCACATTAAAGTAGATTGATTTCCTTTAATTTTAAGCAATTACACAACTGGAAAAAGATTTAAAACAACAAATTGACATGAAATATTTATATTACCTTCAGTCATGGAAGCATCTGAGTCAGCTTCATCTGACTCGACTAGAAGACAAAACAGATTATTGGTTATTAAACATTACAACTCATCAATATAATAACATATAAATATATCCTGATGTCTCAGTTTTAATCTGATGCTGACCTGGGATCTCAGTTGTCTCATCAGAGTCTGAATAAGTTAAAAGATACAAATAAATATTATTTAGCGCAGTAATTATGAGTTATATAATTTGTCTCTCAGGTTACACAATCAAACAAAACAAGCTATTTTTTTTTTGTTTGCTAACTCCATGAGTTAGCAAACTCAAACAAAAGACACACCTTGTGTGCAAGGTGTGTCTTTGTTCTCTATATTTTAATAAAGTAGAAGCTGTCAGAGTCTTTGGTACCTGGCTGTGAGGTCATAGGTTTATCTGTAGCTCCGTCTAAAAAATAAAACAAAATAATAAAAAAAAACATTATTAAAAACCCTTCAGCGGTTTCAGGATTACTGTTGACAGATTATTTAGCTGTTACCATTCAGGTGTTTCACCAGAGCTGCGATTCTCACTGTAACAAAAGAAAAAAGAAACAAAAAGTAGCTATAAGAGAAATCTGACGAAGTTCAGAACTGCAGTGACCGCCGCAGCCTGAAGGGGGCGGTAGCTGCTAGAAACAGAAAATGTTCTCTTCTCTGATTGGTTGCATCCTGAAGATGTTAATGGCTTCCCAAAGGTTGGACTTTTTTAAAATACAACAATATATCGAAGTAATAAACATTGATATTTACCATCTTCTGGAGTACTTGCTGTAAAACAAAGAAAAATAAAGATTAGTGAAACTTCTTGATCAAAAACAGATTATAAAAACCTGTCCTTTTTAAACCATCATAAATGTAAATGTATGGATTCTGCTAAATGCTGCCAGGTCTTAAACTAGATTTATCTGAACTTATATGAAACTTAAAATAAAAAGAATACATTTTGAAGACAAATAATTGGATTGCTCTTTTTTTTCTGCTTCAAGATTTTACCGGTTGGTCAAAGTGTGGAGGGAAAAGCTTTAGTTAAAAATATTCCAAAATAATTAATCTGGTTAATTTTAAACTTATAAATTATAAAATGACTCAGAAATGAGAATACATCAGGCATTAAACTGTAATAAGTAAAAGAATATTACTTATTACAGTAATAAGTAATATTACTGTAATAATATGCATTGTAGTTGATCGTTTCACAGAAGTTGCAGTAATTTGCCGGATCAGTCGGCGTAAACACAGTGAACAGTTCTGGGTGATGTTGATGACATGGCGGCTTACTTTGGAGCGGTGCTGCGAGGGAAACAGCAGCGAGGGCACAGAGCAGCAGAACAACACATCTAAAAAACACAAAAGAAACATTTCAGCACGTCTCCAATGCAAAGCTGTTGGGCTGATTTGACTGCAGCTTGTTTGAATGCTGCTTCCCTTTGCAATCAGGTTGAACAACAAGAGACAAACTACAGATTTTCAGTCTGTGACTCCATCAAAATTAAAATATGGATTTTTATGAAGCATTTGGAGACCTTCTTAAGAGATAAAGCAAGCAAAAATATCATATTTGTGAGTAATCTGAGTGAAGATGGATGGAAAATGGCTGCTGATGAGTCTCAGGTGTGTTCAGTGGCAGCTGGGGGAAACCATTTCCCAACCTGAAGGGTTAAATGACTTTCTTTGTGTTTCTCTACAGAATGGGGGGGAAAAACTCACAAAGCGTCTCTTCTTTTCCAACGTATAGAGAACTACAAGCTGCAATAGAAAACCAGCGCAGACGTTCAAAGAGATGCTTTTAGCTTCATGATGGCAATCTGATGATGAGGCTCCACTCAGGAACACTGAAGTTACTTTAACGGAGTTAATTTAAACCAAAAAGCTAAAAAAATAAAGTAAAACAGGTAAATAAAAAACACAAATACCTTTTTTAAGTGTTAGTTTGATTAAAAAAATAGACAAGAGCAACTTTTATATAAAGGTTTTTTCTAAACTCAGCATCAATGAAGTGAAATTCAAACAAATATGATCAAAAACTATTAAAATAAATCAAGATTTAAAGTGACAACTTAAACAGCTATGAACTTTAGTTTTCATAAACAAGCAGGTGTAGCAGTGACGTAAAAATGATTTAATTCCTTCAGTTGTTATAAACCTGACATACAATCTGGCAGTAAAAACAGGCGGATAGCAGGAAAAACAAAAATTAAACATGAGGCGTTTACTCACCGTCCGAACATGTTGCTATTTTCAGCAGGAACTAAAACTTGGACAAGGAAGCTTCAGTGAATGTCTGAAGTCAGCTGAAGCGGCGCAGCAGCATTTTATACTCTGACTCACCTCCTCCTCTCCCTCATGCTTTCTCCTCCAACTTGTCCCTCCCTTCTTCCTTCTGATCACCTGAGTGTTTTCTTTTTAATCCACTTTGAATAATACAAAGATTCAATTTGATCGTTTCACACTAAACTTTCAATCTCATCGCTTAAAGGAAAAGAAACTTGGAGTTGAGGGATTATTAGGCATTTTTGTAACATTTTCAAACTGAATTTGTTTTTAGTTATGGCTGCCTGTTGTAAACAGCTAACCTTGGTAGCTGGGAAATTGAAAACCGATGTTAAACAGGATTGGAGTATTTCCAAAGTTGGTCATGTTGACATTAGAAGCACTAAGTTAAATCTAATGAGTTCAACATTATCGTTATCTCCTGATGGTTTTCCAAGGTTGGAGCATTTTGTTTTTGTCTCCGAACAAACAGCCTGAAAAAACAATGACCTTAGTTGTCTTTACACTCACTCTCATTCCCTCATATCTTTGCTTATAGATAATTTCATCTTTGGAAACGTTCCTGATTGTTCAGTCCTGAATATTTGGCCGTTAATCACATCTCAGATAAATTAAGACTTTAAGAAAACAAAACATTTCTTTGAGAAACTTGGGAAAATGTAGTCATAAAGTTACACAATGGAGATATTTAAGCTTTTTTTTTTTTTTTTTTACTACTGTTACTTGCTGGCGAAATACAAACCGTCCGGCCAGTTTATTAGGTACACCTTCAGATTTGCTTTAAGATTCAATAAGGTGTTTCAGAGTCTCTGGTCCATATCGACATAACATCGCACTGTTATTGCAGATTTGTTGGCTGCACATCTGATGAGCAGATTGTGAAGTAAAAATTGTATTTTCTTTTCCAATTTCATTTAATTCTTTCCTCATTTAACCACATTAGTATTGCTCAACAATCTGTTAGAGTATGTAGGCCAGAGAGTTTCTGCAGAGGGTTCCCTGCAGTAGTTGCTGCAGGCTGATAGCGACTAATGCCTCACCATACGTACCACAGCAAGGCGTCAGTATTTGTTAACAGATAAGAACAGATAGTTTAGATAATTATAGTGTGATGGAATAAGCCCTGAGGTTTAACAAGTTTCTCTGTAGAATGTTACCAGCTCAGAGAGTTTTGAGAAATTGATGCACCTGCTGGGTATTCTGGTCTGACAAAGTTCTTGATATGCAAAATTGTTCCATTAGCAAACCTGATTCTTGGAAACTCACATATTTTGAACAAAAAGATGTTTATCATCTAAGGAATTAACTGACCCTCCAGTGAGGACGAGGTTTCACCCTCCCCACCCTGTTATGATTGATTGTGCATAAAACCTGTTCAACTGGACCTGGCTCTGAGCCAGGGAGTGACCACATTGTGTGAAGAGTTTTACATACAGTGAGGGCTTGCAGCTCCAAGTCAGAACTCACTGCAGCTGCAGTGATTCTCCGTTTGCAAACGAAATAAAGATTTTGCCATTTGCCAGAGTCTCAGCCTGATCTGTTACCACACAGACTTTTTGTCCACAAGATGTTTAGAATAATCAGGATGGATCTGCCAAAATCTTCTCCAGCTGCACAGAAACAAAACTAAAGTTATTATCTTTGGGCCTAAAGAGGAACGAGCTACAGTCAACACACAGCTTCAATTAAAAACTACAAAACAAGTCGGAAATCTGAGTGTAGTGATGAACTCTGACCTGAGCCTTCAGAGTCACATAAAGACAGTTACAAAATCGGGCTTCTATCACCTGAAGAACATTTCCATTGTTAAAATCTCAGCCAAATATAGAGAAACTGTCTTTAGTCGCATTGATTACTGGAAAAGTGTCTTTACAGGTCTGCCTAAAAAAAATTGATCAGATCCAGAACGCTGCTGCTGGTGTTCTCACTAAAACCAGGAAGTTCTCACTGGGTTCTCACATCACCCAGTTTTAAAGTCCCTAGTGGCTCCCCGTAGCTCAGAGAATAGACTTTGTAATTTTGATCGCATTTCTTACACTCAAGTTTCAAAACTGCCAGTACTCAGAAGGTTTTGCGCATATTTGTAATGGAAACAGTTTAAACAGGAAAAATTCATTCATGTTTGGATCCCGTTATGAGCAAGCATCAATAATTTATTATGTTAAAATTCTAAATCAATACACCATAACGCAGTAATAATTGACAACTTTATTAAGTAGTGATAATAGCATTGATAATAGCAGTAATAATAGTAAATATTTCTCATGTTGATATGAAGGGATGATCATATTTAAACTGTTTTATGTTTGGCTAACCGCTCAGTTTCCATGTTTACACCGTTTCATTCCACACTTTCACTATCATCTCAATATTGCAGCTGAAATTGATCAAAGCAACATTTTTCTCCCCCAATCTTGTTGCCCAGTTTTGGTAACTTTATTTGAATTATAGCTTCAGTTTTCTGAGTGTTGTCAGTTTTCTGAGTGTTGTGCATTCAGAGTCAGAATTTTGCATTCCTTTATTCAACAAGTGATTATTCAGGCTGTTGTCTGTCCGTCCAACCAGTTCATGCATTCATCAGCTGAGTATTTTCATCCACACTTTTTGAATATTTTCTCTCTTCAGCTGTTGTCTGTAAGTCACAGGGATGGATATCCGTGAGAATCCGAGTACATCAGGTTCTCTTACGCGACTTAGATCAACATTTTATGAGATTCAGACCAGGCCACCCTCTTCCTCATTCTGATGCTCAGTTTGAACTTTACCAAACTTTTCCCACCACTTGCTGAATCCTGACGGCATCAAGTTGAAACTGATGAAAACTGGTGGGCCTAATAAAATGGCCTGTGAGTATGATGGAGTGTTGAGACCATATTCTCAAAAACATTAAAAATAATACAGAATAAAGTTGAAATAATACAAGAATAATATATTTATTTGACTTTCGTCTTGTAATACAATGACTTTATTCTCCTACGAATTTATTCATGTAATTGTTTTTATTTTCTCAGCATGGCCCTAAAACGCCATCGTACAAAAACATAATAATGAGCCTGCAAAAGATTTTCTCAATGTTTAAATGCAATACATGCCTTAAAATGTTGCTTCTGCTTGTTTAAATTCAACCGTACTGAGAGTCTGATCTAAATGCAATGATCACAATGCATATAAAAGTGAGTTAAATCGTTTTTGAGTTGCAACATGTCCATAGACGCCATAAGATCTTCCTTATTCTTCCTCTTGAAGAGGAAGAATAAAAGAAAAAAGTCGCCTTATTATTGCAAAAACTATGTAGCAAAGTCAGAACATTCACACATCAAGTAGATTTTGTAAAACTGCATTCATGCACATATAAAAATATACTTTAATTGTGCAGACATGAAAATCAAGAACGCCAAACCAGAGCATGAGATGTTTAAAACTTGCTGTTTATGCCTAAAATAGTAAAGTTTAGCAGCTCAGAGCGTGAAGTACTGAGTTTGGTTCAGTGTTAGACTAATAAGTGTGTAACATCCAGACTGAATTCAAAACATGCATGTAAAATCTGAGCCCAGTCAGTTTCAGTTCAGCCACACCCTTCTGACTGCAAGCTAACGCTGCATTTCCAAGCAGGAAGTGTGGACAAATACATGCACTGCATGTTTTTGCGTGTGCATGATTGTCCAGTTTGTGGTATGAAAAAGAGCAGGTTTGACAATAAACTAGAAACCTCTGAATACTTTGTTAGCTTAGCAAGGATAACATCTAAGAATCGCTGGCAGGAAGAACAAAACTATTTAAAGGCTTTGTTTCAGGAAGAGACGTGTAATAGTGAAGGTAGGTGAAAAAAAATGTTTCAT
This sequence comes from Brachyrhaphis terrabensis, assembly GCA_903067065.1. Lineage (NCBI taxonomy): Eukaryota > Metazoa > Chordata > Actinopteri > Cyprinodontiformes > Poeciliidae > Brachyrhaphis > Brachyrhaphis terrabensis. Next base: position 26,079 of record CAEGAG010117031.1, on the reverse strand, counting down.
AGAAATACCAAATTAAACTTTTATTTTAATTTATTCCTTACTGGACACCACCACAAATGCAAAAGTGTTTTTAGCGTTTTAGCAGAATATCAAAAAAGATTTGTGGTTTCTGTTTACCAGGATTTTGTGCCTAAAGATTAAATGAAACCTTTGTTGGTTCATCATCCAAGAACCAAATGATTCAAAGCTACTAATAACCTCTGAGTCAGAAAAGTCCAAAGCATGATGCATAAAATGAAAAATGTGAAGTTCAACAGTAAATAGTAATCTTTATAAATAAATCGTGGATTATTTTCTGTCGTTTCAGTTTGTCAGACTCTTGTAATGGAATGAAATGAAAAACAAATAACAGCAAATAAATTATGTAATTCACTACTTTTCTATGAGTGAATCAAAGTCGTGTGTGTTGGTTATGTTTTGATAGAATGTGTTATAAAAATAGTATTTTTTTTTAAGTTTCAGTATGTATTGCATGGTTAGTTTGTTGAAGAAAAGAATTTTAAAAATAACACATAATATTCTGACACCAAATATTATGAATATTTATGTTTGATGGTCCAAATAAAACACCCAGAAATTATAAAATTGATCCTAGCTTTTAAAAAATCCTTTACTTATTATATATGAGCACCATCTGTCATGTTTGTAGTTTAATGTTCTCCAATTTACAGCAAGATATTGGTGAAATTCATAAGTTAGAGGAGGAAATGCAGGACATGGACTGAGGAAGTGAGCGGACAGGATAGCAGAATAATCCTGCAGGAAATAATCCAGCAGGATTAAATGCTGAGGACAAGATGCAGGCGGTTCAGAGACGGAAACAGGTAGATTCACGGAGGATGAAAAATAATAAACACAGAATCTGAACAGGAAGTCAAATTATCTAAAAGTGAAGGAGAAAAAACTGACAAATAATCTAAGAGAAATAAATAAATAAAAACACAAGAAACAGAACAAGAATAATCTAAGTAACTAAAGGGTTCAATCTATATGGCAACACCTATTGAACAATGATGACTACAGGGAACTAAACAGAGTATGGCAAGCACTAAATGAATATAAATAGGCATCACGGAAAACTCAAATACCAGAGGAGCTTCTTATTTTATTTGTTAAGGAATAACATTTAAACATTAAATGTAGTGGAGGGGAGTTAAAATCATTTTAATCAAGATTACAAATGTCCTCAAAGGGCCGGTTGTGACTAATAATTAAATAAATACTTCTTGGTGTTACATGATATTGAACATATTTTCAAGTTCATGTAATTTGGCAGAATAAAGATAAAAACTCATTTGATTTATCATTTAATTTCCTTTTGATATTAATAAAGTACTTTTGAATTTGAATTTGATTGACAAAATAAATGTATAAATAAATATATAAAATGCAAACAAATATCTTAAAAGTTCTATTTATTTGTACTTCCAGAGTCCAGAGGGCCGCATAGAAACTTACGGTGGGCCAGATTTGGTCCGTGCGCCTTCAGTTTGACGCATAGGTTTGTAAACACCTGAATGCTGTTAGGATGTCAGTAAAAACATCTCCAAGGAATTCCTTGGAGATGTTTTTACTGGCAGAAGTGGAAAATATAGAAGGTAAAAACTTTTAAAATATTTCCCATTTCTACTTGAAATCATAAATTGTGAGTCTTATAAGCCACATAACAACAACAGCTTCCAAAAAACGTTGAAAACATGTTGAAAACATGTGGTTGGTAGTTGGTAGTTATGGTTGATAGTCATTTTCAAGTTGACTTTCAACTACATCTGAGATATTTGGAGACATTTCATCAACTGGTCTTCAGATTCAGCTTATATTTGACATATTTATAGCATTCAGTCATAAACCTGCAGCAAACCATCACTTTTTAAACTCAGTTGGTTGGTTTATAATGAGCAATCAGCACTAATGGACCAAAAACAAGAGGACTGAAATCATTCATCTGAAACTCGTTCTTGATTGGCCCGATATAAATATGAGCAGGATCCTTCTGGATTGCATGAATTTGAAGTATTTCATTAGATTATAGACATGTTGCTGCAGTAATCATCTAAACGGTGGTATAAATACGACGATCACAAATATTCTTCTGATTCCATTTACCTTAAAATTGTGCAAATTGGATTTACAAAAATAAATTTGCTCAATGGAAAAACATTTTTGCGGTAGGATGAGTTTTTTTTTGTTTTTTTTTACTGCTGGCAGAAAAGACGAAGAACAAAACAGGAAGTGACAGAAGGATGATGTTTTTTAATGCCTTATCGCATGATCAAAGTTATTCACGTGCTTTTAATTGCAGTTCTTATTCAATGAAAACACAGCAATTGTGAAACTGTGTTGTTTGTTTTCTTCCTTTTGACAAAGTTTTGCGCACATTTGTAACAAAATCGCAGCTGGAGTTTCTGCATTTCTGTTAATTGCTGCGGTGTGCTCAGTGTACCGGGTTCTGCTATCTGATCGCGTCCTGAAGGTTTCCAAAGAGCAGCAGCTCTAATGAAAGAGGAAAACCCGGCAGAGAAATGTCGAGCCAAAGGTCAGGAAACATTTAATCTCTGGAGCCCCTGAAAGTGTTTCGATTCTTGGTTCAACAAATGAGATTACAAGGAGTCTGGTTCAAGGCTGTAAAATACAGCTCTGTTTGTGGTAACTGTGTAATGTTGATAACATGATAAGCAGATAGATTTGGTTTATTGCTTAACTCCTACAGATTACTCAGAACCCAGCCACTGGGTTTCCAGTGACTGGGTTTTGTTCAGATGTGGTTGAATAGTCTTGGGTTGCCGTGGTAACAGTTCTTGATGCAGCAGTAAGAAGCTTGTTGCTAATTAATTTTTTCTACGTTGTTTTTCAGGAAATGTATCATTAATATAAACAAATCCAAATAACAAACCTTAACTGGTGGTTTTACTGCATAATCATAACCCAAAATATCAAAACCCATATTGTGAAGAATTAGATTAGTTATTATTATTATTATTATTATTAACTTTTATTTTACCAGGAAACAAACATTTAGATTGAAAATCTCTTTTATAAGAGATTCCTGATCAAGACTGGCATCAGCACTTATAGAGTTTATAAAACTTTCACAGCAGAATAACAAAGCTGCAGTTTAGTTTCCACTTCTCAGAGTAACTTCCCCTAGGACTCGTCCGCTCAGCTCCTTCAGACTAGCCAGCAGCAATTAGCAAACACCTGGTGGAACATCATCTGAGCTCATTAGAGGAGCTACTACTCAGTACAACGCACCGGAGCGATATTGTCATGGCTTTCTGAAAGCAGAGTTTCAGAAAGAGCAGGAGTTTTTAAAGATCAATTTCAATGATGAAGTCAAACTTATTATTAGCCATATTTGATAAATTCAGCATTTTAATAACAACTGAAGGTAACATATTTATTTTATTGTGGTATAAAATGACACTATGTGCCTGGAAAATAACATACCGGCCCTTTAAATTATTTCACAACCTGGTATGTTTACCACTATCATTCAAATCAGAATCTTCACTCAGTTCATCCACATAATTCTTTATACTTTTAAATCATTATTGACTGGAAACTTCACATTTCAAGCAGCTTCGATTATTCACCTTAATTTTCTAATTAAATGATACAGGAATCCACTAAAAAAGCTGGTTGACCTTTTTCTGAACCTTTTTCTGGCATAATTTCTCCTTCCACTTAACTTTCCTTTAAGATGTTTCACCACAGCAGTGCAGGCTAGTTCTTTAGCATTTAGCATGTTTTACTTTCCTTGTAAATACTTCCATCAGTCTTCCTTAATGTTTCTGGATTAAAAAGTTTTCCTTTCTGTTATATATAACATTACTTTTTATGATAAACTGGATTTTGGATTTTCAGTAGCTAAAACAACAAAATGAACTACGATACACATTTGATGTTTATTTGTGTAAAACAAATCTGTGCTGTTTCACTTTTAAAATCTTTTACTAAAATTTATTTTTGAGCTTCCAACATACTGAGATGCATTTGATTGTAAGTGAAAATAATGTTTAGTTTTGTTTAATTGTTTGAACTTCACAAATTCCCCATTGAGGATTTTGCAGCTTTCTATGTTCATATGGGGAGAATTTTTTTCTTCTTGCATTAGAACAGAACAAAACAGTTTATTTTGCTGATATCAAGGTAAACTTAGATCCCTCAGGCTAAACAGAGGCAGTTTCTCTGTGCTCACTCACAATGCGTCGGCCCAAGGCTGGATGATAACAGTGGTTATCACGTTGGTGTGTCTCGGAGAAAAACACAGCTAACATAGCGGAACGGGGAGGTTTTTCCTGTCTTTTTTTTTTTTTGCTAACTTTTGGTCCAGTTTCAGTCCTTTCAGGATCTAATTTTCTATCTTATCATTTAGAACAAAACCTCCCGATGAAGCTTAATCAGTGTTTTCCTCTGGAGGGGTAGACGTTGGTTTGTTTGAGAGCAACAGTGACAGATTTCACAAAATCTATTACATTTTGTCTCTCTTTTAAATGATTTTTTGTACCTTCCTCTCATCGATTGCTGACGATGGGAACCAGTATCTTCTTACAAACCAGACAATGAATAAATGAATAAATTCAGACAATGAATAAATGGGTGAGAAAAATGATGGATGGTTGTTTTTTCCAGCTTTTTCATATTTATTTCAAATTTTTAATTAGTTTTTATAAATTTTTTGGCTAATGGCTGATATTCATTGGTAGTTGGAAAGGAAGTAGGGCAAAGAGGATGATATTCAGTAAACACCGGAAAATAAACCCAAATCGGTTTCATCAAGTCAGAAAGTTTTTACAGTTTAAAATGTTTTCAATTTGCTTGTGGTGGATGTTTAATGCATGAGGAGTCGTGTTTAATCAAGAAATACTAAATATATTCACAAAGACCATGTAATGTTAACATTATTAGTCTTTTTTTTTAACCAGCATCAACAGATTTAAGAAAAAAAGGGAAAAAATTGAAAATGAAAGAACATTTTGCAACATTTTGCAATCTTTTTTTCTCAGAAGCGTGAAGTCAAATCACATTCGGCTCAATTCAGACTCATTAATATTGTGACTTTACTTGGACTTTTACACCAATGACTTGAATCAGGCTTGAACCCGTTTACTTGAAAAGACTTGATATTTTAAATATCTACAGCATCGTTAATTAATTTAACTCCCTCTGTAATAACAAACGCAGACCGTCTCTCTTTCTTTTCACACAGCTGATCAAATTAATAAAGATTTTTTTCAAAGAAAGTAAAGAGCCTAGAATAATTCCTATTGACTACATGATTTACAAAGTACTCAACAAACAATTAAATGAATCACAGATGGATTCTCTTCTTGCAAGATTCTGTTTGTCTGACATTTGAAGTTGCATAAAGAACGGTCGTTTAGATATTATATATATATATAAAACAGTTTGGTTTTAACGTTTGCTATTTTTGTCATGTTATTTTAAATTTGGTTCATCCAAAATAATGTGCAGCTCAGATCAAGTTGATGGTGAGAGTGTGTCTGTTTCAGAAAGGACAGAAGATCTGCTTTTGTTTTTTTTTTGTTGGATTTTTCAATAAATTTTGATTTTGGAAAATTATAGTTCTGTTTTTGCAGCTAATTTTAATTGAGCTGTATAGTATAGAGGTACAATTTTATAAATACTTTATCAAGATTTGAGATAAATGCAGATCTAAAAAAGTACACATGTTCTACTTTTTACATTTAGCATACATTGTTTTAAAAAAGACTCGAAACAGCTTGAAATTAAAAGTTTCAGCCTCGGGACATTAACAGTTGCTTGATTTGAGTCTGGACTTTAGGATAAACACTTGAGACTTGCAAAGCAACGACTTGGTCCCAACCTCTGGTCTCTGTAAAGTGCAAGTTGTCAAATAGAATCGAAAGCACTTTTCTCCTTTGTCTCGTACAGTTTGTTCATACTTCATACATCACTACTTGACAAGATAAATAATCTTTGAAAGCAGGAACAAAGGACTCACTGTTCAAATAAAAAGAAACTCTATGACAAACCTTGCCAATCTCAAGCATCCTGTATGTTGCTTATTTTCAGCTCAGTATTTGCTTGTCGGTGCGATTTGATGGAAAACATTTTCTACCCACCAGGACAAACAAACCCTCCTTTAACCAACACACAGAGCAATCAGCTCCCATCTTTTACATAAGCAGCTTCATTCATTGTTAAACGATTCACCAAGAAAAGGATCAAAAACATGTTTTGATTCAGTTCTTGTTCAAGTAAAAACTCTAAGAACTGTTGGTCACATGAGGACAAAAAACAGAGCGAGAAAAAGGACAGATATAAATCTGTCGGTGTCTTATTGTGTGTGGGCGTTAACACATGTCAGTGTGTGTACTTGTGTGTCAGACTATGTGCGCATTAGCATGCTAACAGCCTCTAATTAGGCTTCTGTTTCAACCGGAGTGGATAAATCAATTGTACAACAGCAACTTCTCAACAGGAAGTTTCAGCTTGAGGCAAAACGTTAATGTAACTTTAGCAAAGAAACTAAAGAAAGCACAAAGGAGTGAAAATGTCAATAAAAGTTAAGAGGTTAGCTTGAGAATACAATGTAATTTTAACTTTGGTTGTTCTTTAATGTCTAAAAGTTAAATGACTCTAGATGAGGGGTGTCCAATGTGCGGCTTGGGGGCCATTTGTGGTCCAGGGACTGATTCAAGAATGATACAAATTTGACCCGTCCTGCAGACGGAGATCTTTTATTTCTAATCAGGGTAAAAATTATTTCCAACATAATGTCTTTCCATTGGAAAATGCAAAGTTCAGCACAAAGTTGTTTTTTTTTAATCAAGCTTTTATAAAAAGCAGATCAGTGTCTATCCACAGACTTTAAGAGACAATCTGAATTTTCTGCACTCAAATCAGCTTTTACTTAACTTATTAAACTCGGTTAAATATAGAAAGTGTTTTAAAAGAAGGTGACCCGAATCTTGTTCTTATTCTGAGAAATAAAATTGTTCAATCAAACCCAAAAAGAAATGGGAAAACTAGATGCCTTTCTTTTAATACAGTTAACATGCAAAATTATCTTTAAGTCTTCAAGCCACATTGAATAACATTTATTTTTTACAATATAAAAATAAAACAAGACTGACGTATTTTTCGGACTATGAGCCGCTACTTTTTCCCACGCTTAGAAACTAGTTCCAGATGTGGGCCTGTCTGAACACTGGGAACTACACATATGGCAAAAAACTTCTCAGATGAACAATTAAGTCCTTATTGTGGGGATCTCACATACCTGCATGACATGGAAATGAAACAATTAAAAAGTAAATGGTGATAAACTAAGGGTAATTAAATTGATCAAAAGTAAATGTAACATAATGACTTTATAGGATTATGATTGTTTCTTTTGTGAAGAACCAAAGAGACTCAGTGGATCTTCAGTGGGTTGGTCGTGTTTTTAACCTGCTGAAAGATGTCAGCCATTTTTTCAATTATTTAACCAGATTCATGGTCCATTTTTTACTCAGAATAACTCTAGACTCAGTGGAGAACCATTTTGGTATTTAATGTTTGGATCCGTCAGCAATGAGCACCTTATTAACATACAGATTAAATAAATTGTAAAGGAAAATTAAAGGACTATTTCTAATTTTAGGAATAAAAATAGTGCAGCAGCAGTTTTTTATATTAAAATAAAAAAAATATTATTTTTAAATGTTAATAATTCACACATCCTTCCCATGAATATAGAGAAATCTGTTGCTCTTAAAATAGATAAAGAAACTTCTATGATGGCGGCTTTATACAACGAAGTATTAGGGCCATAGTAAGAAAAAATTAAATGATGAGAATAAAATCATAATAATACAATAATAAAGTTTTAAAAAACAAAAGAAAATCACAAAATTACAAGAATACATTTGTACAGGAATAAAGTTGTAGGATCATCAGGATAAAGTCTAAATAATACAAGAATAAAGTCGTAATTTGACTTTATTCTCATAGTACTACAACCTTATTTTATTGGCCTTAATCCTTTGCTTTACAATGCAACTTTCTGATGCATTTTACAAGTGAAATCTTTCCAGTAAAAGTAAAAGCACATCTTGGTTTAGTTTCATGCCATCATTCTTTAAATTTGCTTTATTTCTTCATAGATAAACCAAAACAAGAGGCTTGTTTTGATTATTTATTTCACAAAAACTGAACAAACAAGCTGAAGCAGCAACAATCCGGACCTCATCTTCAGACAGAGAGAAAATAATCCGGAATATTTGGGATTTTCAGCTGTACCATCTTTAAATTGATTGTCATGAATTCAAAGTGAGGAATAAAGTTCAAACTTAAAATCTGAATAAAAGCTGATGCACTCTGAAAAGAACTGAATTGGCAAATAAATTATTGTTTCTGGATGTTTCTCTGCTTTGACTCTTTTTCAGTAAATTGCATTTTACCCTGTATTTCACTTTTCTGCCTACATTCTGCAGGAAAAACAGACCCGAAAACATTAGAAAAAGTGACTTGGGTTACATTTGTACACTGAGTCAGACTTCCCAGCACCCTGTTGCTACCTTCACTGATAACACACTGCAAGCATGTGAAGAAAGTGGGCTGTTGTTTTACTGGGGATTTACCCTGCTTCGCTTCTTTTTTCTCTGACTGTTTTGTATCTGCAGCAACAAACTCCAGCCAAACAAGCATGCTCCCAGAGACAAAAAACCCACTCACACACACATCCGGCTGCACACTCATGACCAACGCCAACCTTTTACACTCAACATTTTAACCTAAACCTAATCCTGTTAAAACTTACAACACAACCAGCTGCTATCCCATAAATTTCTCTTCACTCACATTAAATCAGTCTTGATTTGATTGTGTCATTTGAAGTGTTCTGTTAATAATCTTGTCCACCAGGAGGCGCTGCTCATCACAATTATTAATTCACTGGACACAACAACCTGTCAAATTCAACTTTTAGCATCAAAAATAATGTCTAATAACAATGTACCCGAATCTCCACTTTCCAAACTTTAAAACTAGTTATCAGATTTGGTTTTAGGATTATTAATGTCTAAATTAACTTGAGAAACAAGCTTCCAAACAGGAGCAAAATAAAAGCAAACAACCACACATAAAACATAAATTTAGAGCATCCAGTTAGCTAAACATACATGTTTCAGTCTGTGGGATGAATCAGTAAAAACTCTGATAAATTCTAGGTCTGCAGCAAATCTGGAAGAAGTTAGAAAAGTTTTAAAATGCTACGGTTAATTTAAGAAAGCTATTTTTTCTGCCCGTTTTCATTCATTATATTACCAGGAAGGATGAGGTGTAAAGAATATTCTTTTGTATCAACAAATTGTATCAATAGCTTGTAAACTACGTAGGTTTTTTGGCATCACATCTGGAATCAATCAAGCACATTTTCTCATGAAAACAATTCTTGGTCGTTTCTGCGTTCAAATGTTTGTATATGAACATGAATATTCATGGTGGAGGAAAAAACTGTCTCCTTGAGGAGAAACGTTCGATTACACAGTCCTGATTTCCACATCATGAAGTTCAGAGTCAAACTTTCCTGAAGGATGCCTTAAAACTGGGATAAAAAAGCAACCAAATTGGTGTTTTCCTTAAAAAAGAAAAGACACAACATAGATTAATCTGATATTTATTACATCTCATTTTTCAATGCTTGTAATATTCGGTTTCTGACAGGCAAAGGAGTTTTGTTTAACCTTAATAAAATATGATACAGGGAACGATAGAAGCGACATGTTTAATGGTTTCACAAACGTTTACAAGAATAATAAAAACAAAATCACAAAACTGAGCAGATTTAATACTCTGAGGTCTGCTGAAGTCCAGAGGCCAAAATCCTTACGCATAAGATAAAAACATATCAGAGGCCAGAGAGTCTCTGCAACAAAAAGCCCTAATTTAGAATTTAAAGTGTCACAAAGCATTTTCTGTAATTATATAGATAATCTTCAGTTACTATCAGCTTCAAATGCATTAAAACACATTAAAAAATTAATCAATTCACGTTTCACAGCTGTGATTGGAAACGGCATGTTTGTTCCAGAAGCGTCTGACTGAGGTCTGTGTTTGTCCAATCAAACTGTTGGTTTCAGTTTTTAACTTTTGAGACTGAAGGTGAATATAAACCAAAGCACCAAAGTGTTTCCTCTTTACTGCTCAAAACAGCGCCATCTGTTGGGGCAGATTACATGTTTCTGGGTTATTTTGGGTGTTTTATTGTGTCTGACGGCGGTTGGTTCTGGACCGTCTCTTGGACGACCGGGTCCTCTGCAATATTTTCGGCTGGGGGGCGACAGGCTGAGGCGGGAGGGCGGGGATCTGAACGCTGTGGGCGGGGCTCTGGTTGTTGTGGGCGGGGCTTGGAGGTTTCGCTGAACGAGAGCTGAACTTTTTCTTTGCTCCTTCGTCGGAGTCATTACCTTCATCTTCTGCAAGAAAAAAAATGCAGCTCATAAATTAAAAAGTTTCAGTGTAAAAATATTGTATTATATCGCCACCATCCTAAAATAATGAAAACATTTTTTGCCAAAAGTGATATTTTTTTTAGCTTTTTCTTTTTTTAAAATCTAATTAATCTTTTGGTGAAAAAAAAGGTGGTGATGTCTTTTAATGGTGACATTTGTTGCCAAAAATGTTTTTTTTTGTTTTGTTTTGTTTTATTGCAAAAATAATAAAAAATAATGGTGCTGTTTTTTGCCAAAAGTGATTTTTTCTTTTCTTCTTTTGCCTAAATCATTTTCTGGCAAAAAAAAAAAAAAAGAGGCAGTGATTTCTTTAGTTTCATTTTTGCAAATAAATAAATTAAATCATTTGTTGCATGACATTTGTTGTTTTTGTTTTTTGAAAAAAAAATTATATTAATTAATAATAATTGATAATAAATCAAAAATGATTGATTGATTTATGTTTGTCTAAATCCTCTTCTGGCAAAAAAAAGGTGGCGATTTTTTATGTTTTTGCAAAAAATTACTGAGGCCATTATTTTTAAGAAGGTGACAATATTCTAAATATATTTTAAACACAAGACTTCTGTGTTAGTCGATAAAATTATTTAAAAAAAATTCTAATTTTGTTCAAACTATAATTTACTGTTGCTTCTATGTTACACTATGTACCCTTGCTCATTTGCAAAATATTTCTATTGATTAAAGTTGAAATATAGAGAGTTTAAAGCAGTGTGTTTCTTCCTCACCATCCTCTTCCTCTGCACTGCTTGGAGCGGCTGCAACAGGCTCTGAAACAGTTAAACAACTTATCACATAGTCATATAAACACCTAACACAGGTGTAATGCTTTATTTATGTTAAAACATAATAATAATAAAAACACAGGAAAGTCTTTTGTACCAGGAGCTGCAACTTGCTTTGCTGCAGGAGCTAAACAAAAGAAATGCAAATATTAAATGACTGAATAAATTAATAAATCAATACTGTTGAAACTCTAAGGTGATTAATATGATTATAGGACTGTAGTTGGGTGTTTAGATCATCTGAGTGTAAATGTATCCATGTTTAAAAGTGGAAAATGGAGGAGAAAGGTCTTACTGTCTGCTGTCTCTGAACTGGTGCTGCTGGTGTCTGAAACCCGAGAAACAAGAAATACAAACAGATGAACTGGTGAATAATCAGCTTCTATTACTTATTTATTACTACTTACTTCTATTTCTTGCCTCTGAACAAATTATTTTTGTACCTGTGCAACTGCATATCAGTTTGTATTTATTTCAGTGGATTATTTTAGAGGAATGATGGAGGAACTTTCATAAAAAAGGCTGAAATGTGACTTAACTCAATTTAATTGCATACTATTTTCTGCTTTGCATTACACCTTTTTCCCCATTTATTTTCTGATCTCCCTTTAGGCAGATTGACTATTATGATTACTGATACGTATCATTTCTGCAGCAAACTATGATTATAAATTTACTCAAGTTATCGGGGTTCAAAGAAGGTAAAAAAAAATTCACTTGGACCAAAACTAGAAAGACATGAAATGGTAAAGGAGTGAAAGGACAAAGCGCTCGCTTATTTAATAATAATGTCAGAGCAGAAAACATAAAGTTTTTGTTTTAAAACCATTTTAATCAACATGTTTCCTACCTGATGGTCCTCCTCCGTAATACTGGGATTCATCTGCAAAAAATGGTTACATTTGTTTATGTAAAGCTGAAAATGTTCACCAATCAATTTACTTTGTATACAGAGAGGACATATTTATATTTATGTTAATTTATAATCATATTTATAGCTTTTCTTTAAATCTGGCTGTTAGAGACAACATGATCATCTGAACTCTTACTTTAATGCAACCTCTACTGGTTTGATTTTCATACAGATTTATGATTAATTTTTTTATCATTTTAGTGTTTCCGCTTTTTATTTTAGTGAAAAACATCTAATAAATCCACTTTAAGCATAATTTTTTATTTTTGAACAGCTCAGTTTCCTATTGAAACTGTGTAGAAATGCATTATGATTTATTATTGTTTTTCTTTTAGGGAGGAAATTTATGACCTGTTCAACGTTTTTCTTAGAAAATAATAAATATTATTTTGGATTTCTGCTCCGGACCCAAAAGCAGAAATGTTAAATTATCAGCTATCAAGAGGAAATAAATGTTTTTAACAAATCTAAAGGTCTTTTGCAATTCTAGGCAGAATAATTGTAGTCCAGGCAAATTAATTGGTAAAAACAAAATCAAAGAACTTTTCATCATTGTAGCATAGAGTTTGCTATGCTGCAATTAAAATGATCCTGAAGGTTTTTTATTTTATTTTTATAAAGAAGTGTTTTCTCTGGTTTACCAAAGAACAACAAAGTTCTTCATGTTTAAAAAGACGAGAAATTACCTCCAAAACTGATTTTTTCATCACTGATATTAATGGTCAAAGGCATTTATATTAATTTACTTTAATGTAAAGGAAAACACTGATATTTAAATAGTCATATGTTTATTATAAGCTCTAAGTAAGAATTAATTTGCAGTCTGACTAGTTATAGCAAGAAGTACAACGTGGTTTATGTGAAAACAGTGATTGTAACTTTATAGTTGAAATTGCTGAATTTTACAGAGTGGTCAGTCAGATTCATCAGTAAATTAATCTTAAATATTTGGTATTAACCTGGTTTATTTTCCTTAAAGCTTCTTTTAATAAACCTGATTACATTCATAGCTGCTTGTTATTTTATTTAATCCCTGAATGGGATCTTTTAGCTGTAGGAAACAAAATAATAAAAACAAATGTTACTACTTTTGGTACAAGCTGACAGGATGAAACATCTTTGTTTTCACATATCTATTTATAATCACAGTGCTACGTTAATTGCATCAAATATTGATTTTTCATTTTATGACATTCACCCAAATGTAACTGGAAGTTTAACCCAATGTCTCCCATTGAGCTGAAATATTTTAACTGTGATTTTAGCTAAATATTTTAAGCAGTGCTGAAAAAATCCATCTTACCAGGTTGGTCAGGAGAGACAACGTTCATGCTCTCTGAAACATCAAGAACAGCAGTTGAGAGGAAATATTTTCAGTTGACTTAACAGAGGCTCTGCACTGTAGACTGCAGGTGGCGCTAATTGGCAACAAGCTCATTACTTTAACAGCAACATGTTTATGAACAGTCCTCAACTAAAACATGATAATGTAAAATCATTTATGTTAATCTTTTACTTTTAAAAAAAAACCTGATCTTGTAACAGTTTGTATCTTTTTATGTTGTTTTATTTAGCAGTGATTTAAAAGGAAACAAACTTTTAACTTTTTTAGAATAAGAAGAATATGTTTAAATATGAAACTGTCATTCACTTTAATGGATGATTCGTCAATATGCTGATGACATACAACTGTTTATTCAAGTTGTGGTAAATAAGTGATTCACTGTCTGGAAAGATTAGTATTCTTCAAAGGAAATGGGAATAGTTTGATCAAGATTTAAACCTTAGTCACATTTTCAAACTTTAAAGTTTATGCTTGGTTTTTATTCAGTATTTTCATTTATTTATTTTTTAAATAAGAATTTCCGCAAATATCCAGAAGATTCGAGTTTCTTTGGGTCAACAGTTTGTTACTGACCTGTAGGAGCTTCATCAGACAATGAATCTTTATCTAACAAAAAAGTTAGAAATAAAGATTTTAATGACATGTCATTACAGTTTTAGTATACTTTATGACGAGAGACATCTGGATGATTGTTACCTGTTGATATGGCTTGACTTCCCACATCTGAAATCATAAAACATCATTATTGAGCACAAATGTAATTTGAACAGAGGTGAGTTTTAGATTATATTTTTAATTAGTCGGAATATAATCTTACCATTGGTATCAAAGTCTCCCTTTACAAGCAGGACAAACAGAGAGAACAGAAGAATAATTTTCCTGCAACACAAGCATAATGTTTAGGTTGAGGAGAAGCTTTTCTTCTGCTTTACAACATTTATGAAAGGTTTAATTTTAATTCATAAAGATCAAACATGATAAGAATGCACCACTAGACAAGTTAGATGTTTAACAGTTTGAGAAAAGCAGTAAATCCAATTGAGAATCAATCTACAATATTTCAGTGAAGAAGTGTGCATAGAAAGGCAGAAGAAAGTTCTTCGATTACATCAAAAACTGAAATTTGTAAACTGGATTTTAAATTTACAAAGATCTGGAGACAAGAAATTTCTCTGAAATACATTTTTCCAGACGTTCCTCCTTATTTGGACCTGTGTTTCTCTCTCTCTGACTTTTGCTGACTGTGTCTGTGCAGATCTGTATGTTAGTGCCTACAGTCCGGCACTATGACGAAAATAAACATAACAGAGCACCAACATACCTGGTGAGCATGATGCTTTGAGGTCAGACGGGTCCCTGATGGAGGCGACAGGTAGGCTGGCAGCTGAACAGCTCAGTTAGCAGACAGGAAAGTGTTACAGTACTTCAGTATTGCACTGCAGAAATCTTCTGACTGAGTCTCTGCCGTGGTTTATATATCGGCCTAAATGTCATCCGGGAAGAGGACGGTCCAGCGTGTATGCTTCTTTGTGTGTGTGTGTGTGTGTGTGTATGTGAGTTTCAAGTTTCTGTGTTAATGCTAGCGTAAGGATCTGAAGAAGATGTTCAAATTTAGGCTCTTCATTATCTGTGTCCGACTTAATTTCAGGAACTATAGAAAGAAGTCTCACCTTATAGATGGCTATTAAATCATTAGTTAATTAATCTGTAAACACTTTATAAATTATTAATAATTGTTTATTGTTCATTAATTAAGCTCGACAAGCAGACTATATGCTAAAATATTCCGTTTACAAATGCTTATCGAGCTTACAAGGCAATCTTAAATGTTTAGTATAGTAACTCTAGATAAAATACATATGTGAACAGATTTGGCTCACTATTTCACAGGAAACCAGTGGATTTAATCTCCTTCTCAGCCTTAATAAATGCATAACAAACTGTTATAAAGTGTTAAGAGTTGAATTAATAACATGTCTATGAACTATTTACTAGCCATCTATACAGGGAGCCTTATTGTAAAGTGTTACTAAAAGAAGAATCTCACATTTTTAGATAAATTTATCATTTTGATGATTTCAAATTTATACCTGGTACAGTTTTGATTTGTAAACAAAACTTGTCAATATAACAGCAAAAGAGAAAATTATCACCGATTAAAGGGCAAAAGAGACTTTCCATTGTACTATGTGCTAATAATTTATAAAAAAAAATAAAGACATTTTCGTGGTGTTACACTACATCAAAGCTAAATGCAAACATAGAGTTGTCCTTACAACAATTGAAGGGCAACGCACACAGCCACAGTGTCCGTGGAATTTCCTGGCGTCCCCACAGTTCAGGGAATCCCCCTCGAAACAAACACGCTCAGTGTGGACTCCTGCAGATGGAGTTTCACCGACTCAGATCCTCTGATAGAACCTGAAGAACAATCAGAGCAGAACAACAATGCCTCACCTGGAACCAGATCCACTACGAAGCTCTGTAGACTGAGGCCAGCTCCGATCGGATCCGCAGTTCTGACCGGAGAAAGTGGTCATTGTTGTTGAAACCTGTGTGTTACTGAATAGACCACCAAATATACAGCTTAGAGTAAACAGGCTGTTATCCTTTTTTTCTTTAGTATTTTTTCATTTTCAGTTGCTGATACAATTCAACAGTCAGTTTATTCGCATTTAACCAAATTGGTGGCATTAGTTTACCAGTTACCTCCAATAATCTACCTTCAGTTTTCACAAGTCAGAGTTTACATTTACCTCAGAAGTCCAGTTCACGATGTCCCGTTTGATGTACCCGTGTTTCCATGTCAAGGCGGAAAACCGGTGGGATTTAAAATGCTTGTGCTTAGTCACAAAGGCTAACTATGATTAGCAACACAAGCAGATAGCATTACGCTGCTCTGCATTGTGTGTAATCAAACACTAGGAGTTGGCACGTTGGGTCTGGTGGTTGGTTGGTTGGTCTTGTTGACTCATGGCTGAAAGGTCACCAGCTAAAATCTCGGCTGGCACCAGATGTGCAGGAATGTAGGTTCTTGGGGGTGACTACATTTAAGCTGCCTCCATTGCATGTGACCAGTTACATACACATGAGCATGCATGTTAATCATCAAGCCTGTAGACTTTCACCACCACTCAAGGCATTACAGACCATGCATAAGATAAGGAAACTAATTAGCTTAGCTACTTATAAAGTTGCTTACAGGTATTTTTGATCTATAGTTTCTAGTGAAAATTTCTTAGTACATCTGAAATAAGACAAAACTAACTTAAAAGTAACTTTTCAGCAAGACATAGGAGCTTGTTTTGAGTAGATAATTCCTTAATATTGATGGAAAAGTATTAGCTCCGTTTGCAGATGTTTTCACTTATAACATGGGAAAAATGTCTTGTTATAAGTGAAACTGTCTGCCAATGGAACTAGTATTATTTAATCAATATTAAGAAATAATTAACTCTAAACAAGCTCCTATATCTTGCTGAAAAGTTAGTTGAAAGTTTTGTCTTATTTCAAATGTAATAAGATATTTGGACTAGAAACTGGACCAAAAATGCTTGATAAGATTTTGGGGGATTTTAGTGTAGTTTTTGTTTAGGTTAGAGAGTTAGCCAGTAAACTTTTTCAGCATAAGAACACTGTCAACTCTTCATGTGTTAAATTAGGCCTAATGAAATTATTTAAATTAATAATCTACCGCAATTCTGTGGTTTTAGACGATAAGATTATATGCATCTAATATAAGAATGTTAATTTCAGTATTTAGAGACTTGGTGATCCAAGACTTCGCCCTTGACATGAACCTGGCAAAAATGACCTATTGCCATTAGTAGTCCAGTTCCACCATGTTGAAATAAAAAAATCAAAGTAGGTGACTTAACTCTCCAAGTAAGGATTCCAACTTTAGGGGACTTTCCAGGGTTTTTCCCAACTTCAGGTTACAACTTTGTTCGTCATTTTAACAACAAAAAAAAAATGTTTCATGTATCACAATCCCCTCACATATTGGACAACATGCAGGTAAAACTGAGGTTAGTTCACTGAGGTTCTAATGTGGTTACCTGAACTTTAATAAGCCTCAGTATCTCTGTTATCAGAAACCTGCCGCCAATCTGAGGAATTTCTCTGCTTTCGTTTGTACATTTTTCAGTCTGTGCTGTGGAGTGACTTATGACTAAAAAGTAGCTAAAAGATGAGATTCTTTATTGATATAACACATAACGGCACAGAAAGATGTTGTTTCTGCTTTGAGGAACACAGAGAACGTAGGCATAAATGTGTGCATGTATGTATGGGTCTGCTGCCGTAATGGAAACACGGGTAAAATGGATTCAGTCCCTGGAGATTCCCACCTCCCCTCTCACGGACACGCAGAGTGATAATAGTTGCAAAGGGGCTTTCAAGGGGCGGTGGGTAGGTAAAGGTTTTTTTTTTTTCTCTGCAAGGGTTGTGTGGTATTTTGTGTATCAAAGCCTCTTCTGTCTGAAAACGTCTTTCTGTGTAAAAGGAGAGTTGACTGAACAGGCGAAGAAGCTTTTTAAAGCAGCACAGCTTCATTCAGCCAACGCAGTAGCTTTGAAACACTGTAAGGTCAGATTTACATGTTTATAGAGCTTCCATCCATTAATCAGTCCATCCATCCTTTCATCCATCCATTTCTTGATCCTATGTCTGTCTGGGGTTGTCCCACAGGAGGACGGATGTTCGCTGAACAGAGGATGACTGTAGGGAACACTTCTCTCTCGAAACCAGGTTTTTGGTGAAAATAATTACTATGGTACCAACCTTTTCTCAAAGTACAGCGAAGGAAAGCCAGGAAATATTTATCGCAAACTGGATTTACCTCAAGCAGAAAGTTAGCACAGCCATACATGACATATTCTTCCTTTGCATGTTCTCTGGATTTCTCTGCATGTTCTCTGTGGTTTCTGCATAATCCCAGATTTAGGTAGTGATGGAAAATCCCAGTTTTCCATCGCTCTCAAGCAGCAGCTTGAGACCTTCTTTTAATCTACACTGTTGTTGGAAACCCCAGCCTCTCGCCCGGAACGTTAGCTGGAGATAGGCACCAGCACCTCCCGACCCCACTAGGGACAACGGTGTTAGAAAATGGATGGATGGATGGATGTTGGAAACTACTTACCTTGTGCAAACTAAACTCTCTTCTTGTATCAGCTTTAGTTGAAAGTCAAAGAATACCAACCTTGTCCATTTTGATGACGTCATATCTCTGTAGATGCCGATTGGTCAGGACAAATCTTCATCTGTAGGTGTGAACAGCATCATCTCTGGAGTAGTGTTCGGCGATATTCCTCAATGTTCAATAACGATGGCTTAAAGTCCAACATACAAGTCGCAAAACAAGGAGCAATTAACTGTTTTTGTGTGTCAGTGAAAACCCCTATAATTATAAATTAATCGTCATTTTTAGTTTCCTAATCAGTTAGAAAAGAAGTGTCTCTTTTGAAGCACCTCTGTTGTCACTCAACTCAAACAATGTACATGTCAAAAAATATTATTTATTTCAGTTCTTCAGTTCAAAACACTGAAATTCATAATCATATAGATTACTTGCATACAGAGTCTGCAGGACAGAAGACATATAAAGGCCATTCCTGTAGAAGCTAGTTGTACACAGTCAGATTGTGTCCGAGTATATTTATGGAAAATTGAGAGACAGGAGAACTTTAAGTGAAAAAATGTGCACATGTATTAATTTAATGAAATAAAGGAAGTGGTAATTATATAACATTAGTAGGAGTGCAACAATGCAGGATATTACAAACACTTTAGCTAAAAGACAGTAAAACATTTCCTTCTCTACAGCAACTTTTATGGCTAGAAAATCAACAGAAGCTCTGAGAGAAACTCACCTTCCTCTGTAACAGCCATGACCGATCTGGTGAAGGAGGAAGTGACATCACAGGATACGACCGCAAAAATAAAACTTAACTTTCCAAAATTATTACATATGTTTTGTAGTGTTTATTGGAGGAGAAACTAAGAGGTCAGCTCAAAGAAATGGTCAACAGATCTCCAAGACCAGCTTGTGTGAAGGCATGAATCTGTTGTTGTATCAACAACCTGAGTAATCATGGAAGACAGACGTTGGTCAGAGAGGTGACAAAGAACCTAATGATCATAAAGATAGAACTCCAACTCCCCCTTGTTGGATGACACCTGGATGATAAGACAGTCATCCAGGTTGATCATTCCAACGCACTGTACAAATTAGATCTTTATAGGAAAGCCTCTCAGCCCCCCAAGCCACATGACAGCCTGCTTGAATTTGGTCAGAAGCACCATGGAGATCATCAGGCCAGGAGAAACTAAGCTCTCTGCTCTTGAAATAAAAATATAATTTTCACGTGGCTTGAACATCCTTGAACATTGTTGATGAAAAAGAGGCAAGATGGCAGTGCCAACACATGAAAAGGTCCTTAAAGAAAACCAGCTCTGGGACATTTAACCTCCCAAAACAGAGTAGCTCAAAGCACAGCAGAGGGAGTCTATGTGGCCTAGTCAGGTTATAGTTAATATTCACTGGCAAAAAATGTTGCCTTCTTCCAATTGGACGTTTCTGGCGTAAAATTGGTTAGCTACAGATGCTATCCATCCAGCTTTACTGGCTTGAGAGGATTTGTAAGGAACTGATTGTGGTGCAGTGATGGCCTTGTTACTGTGATTGGACTTGGTTCTGGTGGGCCTATCCTTTCCTCTTGGCCTTCCTGGAGTATCTCTCCTGGTGGTTTGGAACCAAGTCCTTATTTAGGCACTGATGGGTTGTTCCCTCCTTGGTGCTGGACAGACTTTCTGTTGGGGTAAAGTGCATGCAAATGGCCACTGAGGGCCAAATAAATGTGTTTTTTCAAGTGCAATTTTAACAAAATACATTTAAGGCACACCTATGAACTGAAGCAACTGTGCACTATCACTGAGGAATGTATTTAGTTCATATAATTGAAGTTCAAATTGTCCTGAGCCTATCTTAAGATCACACAATGTCTAAAGTAATCACAACAAAAATTATTTTATAAAAGCTCTCTCTTTAGTAGAACCTCTTTGGTTTTTATCAAACTGACTGGGAGGACAAAGGTCAAACTCCTCACACTGGATGATGTGTCCCACAACAATAACAGAATGTCCAAATTTGGGACATGTCCTCCTGAATGTGTTTTTCATTAAAGTCAGGAATTTAGTTATTAGCTGTCAGCATCCCAGCAAACTGATCTTTAAAAGTTATCTGGACGAGGTTCAGCCAGTCGTTGGTGAGTCTGAGCGTGTGCCAGCACAGTAATAAGCTTCATCTCTCAGATCGCCATCAACGGGATGAATTACAGACATACCAGACGGGATCAGAGCATGAAACTGATCCAGGATCAGCTGATATGAAACTAAAGCTTATTGTATCTGTCTCCATCAACTCATCCAGTCTGAAGCCACTTTGGTGCCCATCAACCATAACAATTAGCATCGCTAAATCCCCTTTCATGCTGGCCTGAACAACATCTGGGCCATGTTGGATAATAATAAGGGGTTAGAGAAATCTGGATACGTTATTGGTGTGTCCAGTGTGGGAAATGTGGCTTCCTGAACATATTTTCTAACTTTTTGAGGAAAATACTGCAATCAAATGTGACCATTATGAAGGAAAAACCATCTTAATGTAGAGGCTACATTTACACATTAGGTGTTGATGCTCCATTTCAATTTTTGCTGAAATCCTAATTTTTTGTGTGGTTGTTTATACTGCTAATTATAGCTAAAAACCAGCGATCAGGTCCGAAACCTGGGAGTACTGATGGACTCTGACTTGAACATTCAAAGCCACATAAAGACAGTTACAAAGTCGGCCTTCTATCACCTGAAGAACATCTCCAGGATTAGAAGACTAATGTCCTAACCGGATCTAGAGAAACTCATCCATGCATTTATCTTCAGTTACATTGATTATTGCAACAGCGTCTTCACAGGTCTGTCCAACAAATCAATCAAACAGCTGCAGCTGATCCAGAACGCTGCTGCTCGCGTTCTCACTAAAACCAGGAAGATAGAGCACATAACACCAGTTCTAACGTCCTTCCACTGGCTCCCTGTAGCTCAGAGAATAGACTTTAAAATACTGTTGCTAGTTTATAAATCACTGAACAGCTTAGCATCAAAATACACTAAAGATCTGCTGTTGTTGCATCAACCTTCCAGACCTTCTGGTTCTGCTCTGCATCATCAGACCCAGAACCAAACATAGAGAAGCAGAATTCAGCTTCTATGCACCACAAATCTGAAATAAACTTCCTGAAAACTGCAAAACAGCTGAAACTCTGAGTTTCTTTAAATCCAGACTTAAAACACACCTGTTGAGAGTTGATTTTGAAACATTATAAAATGAAACATTTATAAACATGCTGATGTGGAATAATGCCACAAGAAAATGTTATGTTTCAATTGTTGACTGTGTCTTCTACGACTGTATTATTTTATATTTTTACGATGTAACACACTTTGAATCTTTTCTACATCAGAAAGGTCTCTTGCAAGTGTTACTTGATATCTTTTTAGTGAAGTCACTATTTCGATTTGAACTGTCACCATACTCTCTGGTTTCCTGATGCCTCTTTTTTTGTTTCTTCTCTTCGTCTCTTTTTGCACCAAAGTCTTTATGATAGCTTCTTTCTTGTTTTTGGTTCTCAGCTTCAGCAGCTTTTTGAAAGATGACTTGGGTCCTGTTTGGTTCTGATTCCGTTTGGTATGTTTGCTCATAAACAGGAATTGACATGAACGTATCAGTCTCCTGTTTTGATGCAAGTTGTTCTTCACCCTGACTGTGATCTGTAAACAGATAAAATCAAGCAGTCAAAGAACGAGCTAAAACTGAAAAGTTTCCACAAAACTTTTTATTTGGCAAACTTTATGTAAACAATAAAAGCTCACCAAAATCAGTCAAACACTACTGATACAAATTCATGGAACCGTCTCACTGGACTACAGTTTATTAATTGATATGACTATTATTACCAGGTATAGAACATATTAAAGGTCTTACAACAGTTTTCAGTATATTCAGAAGGGCAGATTAAGCTCAGCTCTGGTTTAATTTGAAAAGGTAAATTGTAAAATTAACACTTTAAACCATATTTTACAAAAAAAAAAATAATAATAATCTACACAGTCCAGGAATAATAAAATCTTTCTGAACATCAAGATGAGAGATTAACAGCTCCCTCTGCTGGAGTTTTGAATTTACTTCACCAGTCCACGGTACAGAAAAAGGGAAAGAAAAGAAAAACAACAACAAAAGCACCATCCATAAATCATTTACATCCACTTAAACTTGCAGAGAAAAGTTTCTGCTGGGATGGACTGTTGTCATTTATTAGGAAGAAGACAAGTAATCTTAAAAAGTTATAAAATTAGAGCCAATGACCTGGATTTTATTTTAAAGCACTCCTCCAATTCCTGAGACCCACTGCTTTCTTGTGCGATATTGTTAAAGAAATCCAAAGAAACGATTCAAGATCTCACAAAAACAATGGCTCAGAATTGGGTGCAATTTCTGCAACATTTATCTCTTCTAATAATTACATCAACATAAAATCCAGGTGAATATACTTTCATCATATTAACTACACTATCCTTATGTCTGTGCTGTCTTTGCAGCAGGTGACTATGTGTAGCTCAGCAGCAAACAACTAATAAAAGGTTGCCACAAAAGGCTTGATTCTGGTCTTGTGGCTTTGTGGGAAAAAGCAATGACAATTTAGACGTTTTGTTTGCATTTTTCTACTAATTTAATTCAACTTTGAGATTATAATCACTAAATACCCCTTAACTAACTGGTGTGAAAAAAGAACTGTGTGCCTTTTACTCAAGTATGTTTTAGGTTGCTAATTTTGGGCTACAGTAGATTTTTACTCATTTAAAATGTCTCCATGGCAACCATGCTTCTCATCTGTGGCTTCTCATGTGCTGAGTTAAACCATGTCGCCGACTGAAATCTTTTCCACAAGTTGAACATAAAAAAGGCTTCTCACCTGTGTGAACTGTCATGTGATCAGTTAAGCTACATTTCTGATTGAAACTTTTTCCACAAGTCAGACACTGAAAAGGCTTCTCACCTGCATGAATCATTATGTGACGACTTAAAGTACATTTTTGACTGAAACATTTTCCACAGCTCGCACATGAAAAAGGCTTTTCACCTGTGTGAGTGATCATGTGCTTAGTTAAGTGCTTTCTTTGAGAGAAACATTTTTTACAGTTCACACATGAGAATGGCTTCAACATTGTGTGACTCCTCATGTGAACAGTCAAAGAATATTGATCAATAAAACCTTCTCCACAGGTGTTACACTGAAAAGGCTTCTCACCTGTGTGCCTTCTTACGTGAATAGTCAAAGAATTTTTTGTAGTGAAATGTTTGCCACAAGTCACACACAAAAAGGGCTTTTCGCCTGTGTGACCCATCATGTGCATAGCTAAATGCTGCTTTAGACTAAAACCTCTTCCGCAGGTCACACATGAAAATGGCTTCTCTCCTGTATGAACTCTCATGTGAACTGTTAGATTATTTTGTCTACTGAAACTTCTTCCACAGTTCTCACATAAAAATGGCTTTTCACCTGTGTGAACTCTCATGTGAACAGCAAGTTCACTTGTGTAACTGAAACCTTTTCCACAAGTAACACATAAAAAAGGTTTCTGACCTTTGTGATCCGTCATGTTACAATTAAAATCATCTTTTCGAATGAAACATTTCCAACATGAGAAAGGCCTCTGACATGTGGTACTTGATGTATTTTTAGTCAAGTCACAACTTTGGGGAAGGTTTTCCTGACCTTTTTGTTTTGAACCGTCAACATGCTGTTCGATTTTCTGATACCTCTTTTGCTTCTTCTCTTCGTCTCTCTTTGCTCCAAAGTCATTAGGATTGCTCTTTTCCTGATTTTGGTTCTCAGCTTCAGCAGCTTCCTGGAAGATGACTTGGTTCCCGTTTGGTTCTGATTCAGTGTGGTATGTTTGCTCATCAACAGGAATTGCCATAAAGGTATTAGTCTCCTGTTTTTGTAGTGTAAGCTGTTCTTCACTCTGATTGTAAACGTTCTCTTCCACTTTTATCTGCAAATGTTCTAGATCGTCCTGTTCTTCTTTTATCTGCAGGTATTTTTGATCCTCTTGTTCTTTTATCTGCAGATATTTTAGATCATCTTGTTCTTCTTTTATCTGCAGATATTTTAGATCCTCCTGTTCTTCTTTTATCTGCAGGTGTTTTAGATCATCCCGCTCGTTTCTCTCCAGATGTTCTGGCTCTTCCTGTTTCAGAGAGGAGCTCCTGTCCTGGTTATATTGCTCCCTCATATAAATGTTACGCTGTATGTGGTCTGGGGAAAAAAATAGAAAAATAAGTTACAAGTAAATTGGAGAAGAATTTTATTGTTTGACATTAAAATCACCAGACACTTGAAATTCAAGAGTGGAGGCAGACAAATATCAAATATTAATGTCCTCTTATTGTGTCAGTACTGTTAAGTATTCACAGTATTGAAATGTTTCTCTGTATTCTTTGTTTTTATTATTCTAGATGCTAATTTTTTTTCCTTGCTACTCCAAAAATTTTGTTCTATTTCAACTATTCAACTTCTATAATGTTTTGGTCATTCAGGACAATACGATTGTATCTTTTGGTATAGATCATATTCAACAACTTAGATACATAAGCTTTGGGATACTAATTGTTCAGACATTCCTGATCCTCACAGTTTCATTTCTTAATACCCTTTACCATTTTACCATACATGGGTATTCAGTTTCAGAACCCCTCAGTGTTATTACTTTGAGAAATAATTAGATTTGGCATTGAAAAGAAGCTTCAATGGCAAAAAATGATCAAATGTTACAAGCCATGCAAGTCATACTAATGGAAGAGACACAGAGTGACATTCACAGTCCAGGTGTCACTGGGTGTCACTATAACCTCACCTTATGGATGACAAATTATGAAGCAAAGATTGTAGCGTTTAGCTTTTACTCTTCTGCTCATTCTGTGCCCTCCCTAAAGGGTAATGTAATCAGTTTCATATGGATATGTAACCATGCAGTGCGTGTAAGCAGATAAAAGAGACAGAGGAAAAACACAGAATCCACAACAAAACGCTTCAAGAATTTCCAACAACAAAAAAAATCAGCTTACAACATTCACACCGCATTGTTGCTGGAAATGCATTTTTTTCTGGTTTCTTCTTCTTTTTTTTTTTTACATGATATTATTTATTTTGCATTTATTACCAATTCTAGCAATTTTAATACTTCTATTATGATTTATTCACATGCATAGTTCTATTCCTTTTGTTTTCAAATGCGAGTCTGTAAAACAATGAAAAAATAAAGCACAGCTGAGGTTTTAGCACCACTGGCTCCATTTTCTTTTTCCAAAAATAAACAGTTTTAACAGTACAACTGTGATGTCTGCGTTCATTTACCTTTTAACAAAACATTTATACGGGAAAAGAACATTTACTAAAATGATCCTCATGCAGAAAGGTGCAGACATTTAGACCTTAA
>CAEGAG010116997.1:0-13751 GCA_903067065.1 Brachyrhaphis terrabensis | reverse complement strand
GTCCGCCAGTGACGAAGAGCAGCGAGATGTACGAGGAGAACGGCAGAGGTAAGTTCTGGAGAGGACGGGTTCTGGAGAGGACGGGTTCTGGAGAGGACGGGTTCTGGAGGGACGGGTTCTGGAGGGGACGGGTTCTGGAGGGGACGGGTTCTGGAGAGGACGGGTTCTGGAGGGGACGGGTTCTGGAGAGGACGGGTTCTGGAGGGGACGGGTTCTGGAGGGGACGGGTTCTGGAGAGGACGGGTTCTGGAGGGACGGGTTCTGACCAGAGAAGCGTCTTCAAGTTGCTGAAGTCCGGATCGGACCTGAACTCAGTCCGGTTGCCTTCAGTTCTTCCATCAGAACCAACAGCGGATCCATCAGGGAGCCAGATGCTCAGGTTCTCATTCGGGCTCAGAACTTGGTTCTGGTTCTGAAGGCTTTGAGTATTCAGCTCTGGTTCCTCCTAGCGTCCTCTCAGGTTTCCTGCTGAGGACCAGGCGGTTCTGGAGGGAGAACTTCCTGGGTCAGACTTGGTTCTGACCTCCTGGACCAGAACCTCCAGTGGATCCAGACCCGTTAGTATCTGAGCTTCAGAGGATGAAGATGAGCAGAAGGTGAAGCAGCAGAGATGAAGCAGTACCTCAGTCAGAACCTCAGAGCAGGGTCTGGTACCGGGGTACTGGCACGGTACCAGACCAATACCGGGCCACCACAGATGGACCCGTTAGGTTCCGCTAAAGATGAAGATGCTCTCCACTCCTCATCTGATGTTGCCATGGAAACAGGTGGGAGCACGTGTGACCGGATCAGCGCCGCAGTAGCAGAGTTAATCCTTCCATTGTTCTGAGTTAATCGAACCGGGCCTAAAACCCGGAGGACTCCAGAGGTTCTGGAGGAGCTTTTGGGAAGATCAGAATCTTTCATCAGGTTGAGGAGGCAGCTCACGTTCTGGGTATTCAGGTGTGCTCAGTGGCTCTGCTGCAGGGTTCTGGTTCTGGTATTGCTGCTGGCCCAGTTATGTTCTCTCCGATGTGACCTTTGGGGTCATTAATCTCAAATCCTTATGCAGCAATTTCTGCGCCGCTCTGTGACCAAAAGCTTCTCCAACTGACTTAGAGTCTGTGGGAACGTCTGGCAGCTCAACATCTGATTGTCACTGGATGGAAGGTTCTGCCGGTCCATTGAAGGTTCTGCCGGTCCACTGAAGGTCCCGCCGGTCCACTGAAGGTTCCGCCGGTCCATTGAAGGTTCCGCCGGTCCATTGAAGGTTCTGCCGGTCCACTGAAGGTCCCGCCGGTCCATTGAAGGTTCCGCCGGTCCATTGAAGGTTCTGCCGGTCCACTGAAGGTTCCGCCGGTCCATTGAAGGTTCTGCCGGTCCACTGAAGGTCCCGCCGGTCCATTGAAGGTTCTGCCGGTCCACTGAAGGTTCCGCCGGTCCATTGAAGGTTCTGCCGGTCCACTGAAGNTGAAGGTTCCGCCGGTCCATTGAAGGTTCCGCCAACTGAAGGTTCTCAGCAGACTCAAACCTTCAGGGATCCAGCAGGTCCAGATCTGATCTAGTTCTGGTTCTGATGGAGTCTGAGAGGACAAAGCGTTTACTTCATGGACAATGTGTTCCTGTTTTCCTGGCTGGCAGTGAACGCATCACGTCCATGTTCCTCCACCTGCCTCAGAACAACAGCTGGACGGCAACAAAGCATTGTGGGAAATCCTGGCAGTGACTCCGGTTAGGGTTAACCTCTTCCACAGCGATGCCTCACACTGCCTCCGGGGGGCGCCGTGACGGTCCCTATAGGGATAGAAAGACAGACTGAACGTGTGTGTTCTCAGGATTTAACACAGAAATCACGTCCTAGATCCGCCGTGGACACACAGATCTAGGTCACAGCTGTTCCCACACACACACCTCCTCCCCCTCCTCAGCTCCTCTTCCTCCTCCTGCTTCCCTCCTGTCTGACCTTGCAGGAGGACAAAGAGGACAGAAGATCTTTTTCGTTCTGCTGTCGGGTCAGAACCAGCAGAACGTTCGGCCTCCAGAACCCTAAATGTTCTATGGATCCAGGTCCAGATACAGGATTCACCTGAAGCTTATCTGGACCGGATCCATGGAGCCTTTGGGTTTCAGAGCCGCTGCTGTCGCTCAGGAACCCAACATCCAGAACCACAGGACCAAACTGGATCAAGAACCAGCTAAGATTCTGGTTCTGAGCCCGGTTCCTGCTGCTGAAACACCTCAGAGTCAAGATGGAGAAAAACTCCCAGTCTGAACCCAAACTGGGAACCATTTAGACGTTTAGAAACACCTTCATGTTGGGGCCAGAAACCCAAATCGGATTAATCGATCAGTCGTTAACCAGAGAAAACGCTGCAATATTCAGGTTCATCAGCTGCTGGTTCCACTCTGTGTCTGCAGGCAGCGCTCGCAACGGCTACGCCACGGCGCAGGACGGAGAGGAGGGGGGGGGAGAGGAGGAGGGCGGGGAGGCGGATGGAGGGGGAGGAAGCGGAGGAGGAAGAGACGAGGAAGAGGATGCAGAGTGGGACGAGGAGCTGGACGGAGGAGATGAAGGTGCAGTGAGGATGACGAGAACCGACACGCTTCACTCCACCACGAGCTCCACTGGAACGCAGAGAAGAAGAGGACAACACGCCAAGAAACAGGTGAGAACACGCTAACATCAGAATCAACTGGGCTCATCGTTCAACCAACATCAACCTAAACACACATTTTGTTTTCAAACTCCTCTGAAGTTTATTTCACACTTCAGGTTGAAACAAAACTACAAACCATCTTCACAGTGAAACACTTTAACTGTGTAACTGTTTTCATTCATCCATTCTGCTTCCTGTGCCCCCCAGGGGCCGCGCCCCACACTTTGGGAACCACTGGTTTAGAACACGCTAACATCAAGTGAAAACATGCCATGGAGAAGTTCAGATATTAAATGATAAACCTTCCCTTCATTTGGAGAAACGATCTTTCAGCGTTATTTCAGTCATTTTCCTGACCAGAACCCATCCTGTGTTCTGCTGACATCAAGTGGTTCTGGTTCTTCTGACCTGATGATCTCTAAAATCCTATTTAGAGTTTTCCAGACAACATGCACAAATTACTAAAGTTTTTTTGTACTGTTGTAACCATTAAACAATCTCCCCTTCAGTTCAACCTTATAACTGGAGACACATTGTTGATGTTACAATTGTAAAATAACTTGAAATTAAGTATTGGCAAAGATCAGTGTCATTTCCACAGGCGGCAGAGTGTTGTTGTCACCAATTGCTGAAAGTAACTAAAACAATTACGTTTAATGTAACTTAGTTACTTTCCAAATCACGTAGTCAGTAATCTAACTAAGTTACTTTTTCAAGAAGTAATCAGGAATCTGATTAAAGTTACTTTTTCAAAGTAACTATGCCATCACTGGAGGTAGAGTCCATGTTCAGAGGTAAAAGGCAAACCTGTTCTGTGTGGAGAAAGTTTGGCTGTAATGAAGGAATATAATCTAAGAAGTCACTATCAGACTTCTCAGAAACACACAAAGACAAGAATATTGACATCATAGAGCAGCACAATAATGCATTTTCAGTTTATAATTCATGCACTCTATGTATTTATCTTGATATTAAGAAACATATCTTGTTTTTCAAAACAATCTAATTTTTTGTTGTTTGCCTGTTGAAAATGTTTCCCTTGAGGTTACTGACAGAGTCATAACAAATATTGCTTTATTCATTTAATTATTAAATAATATACACTGTGTAAGGTATTGTTTTAATAGGCTATCTGCAATCATTTCAATATATTTTAATAAACGTTGAACCAGTCCGGCCCTCGGCTTGTAGAAAATTTGTTTTTTTGGCCCTCGGTGTGTTTGACTTTGACATCCCTGCTCTAGAACATCTGAAGAACCGATCCGTTTTGTTCTGAAAAACCTTCTCCTTAGGAGGATGTGCTGGCTCTTCACTCTGAACCAGATACATCACCATAGAAACTGATGATGTAAGTGATGATGTCACTTTCCTCCTCAGGTGCAGGGCAGCAACCAGGTCCAGCGGGCCCCCAGAGCGTTGTTCTGTCTGAAGCTCAACAACCCGATCCGACGCGCCGCACTTCACATCGTCGAGTGGAAGTATCCTTCAGCCAATCAGCTGCCTTTTGTGTAACCATGGTTACAAACTGTGTAACCATGGTTACACATTTTTTATAATTCCAGTTTGGACCTGACATCATTCTGGTTCTGTTAGCACCAGAATCACATGCAAATGGTTCTGGTTCCACAGAAAGATGTTTTCACCCAATTTTCATGCAAATTCTGAGCAAACTTTGAAAATATCGCAAAAAGAGAAAATGCGAATTAGCAGTGTTTCCATCTCCTGGTCAGGAGTGAATTAACTGGGCTAGCATGATTTGTTCAGATGTTGACGTACACACAGCTGTAATAAACAGTAAAAAGTTAGCAAAGTCAGAATTTATTCGGCAAATGCGATTCAATCTCCCATTAATGAACTCTTTTTCAGAAAACCCAAAATCCACTTCAAGCGAGCGCAAAAACGTTGAGTTTTGCCGTTTCTATCAACCATTTTTAATGCGATACTTCAAAATGCAAATAAAAAAACTGATGGAAACACAGCTACTGTTTTCTGTGGGAGATCTGACACGGTCATCAGAACCTCCAGGTCCAGTGTCCCCAGAACCATGCTGAGCTGAAATCTACTGGAAAGGAAAAAGAGTCTATGCTCTCTGATTGGACAGAAACCAGGAAGTCATCCAGCAGTGGGAGACAGAAACAGGTTCTGGTGCCATTAAAGGCTTCTGGCTGAACAGGAAGCTGCAGATCAGATGTAGGACCAGGCAGTTCCTCTATTAGTTTCAGAACTTCCTGAACTCGTTTCTCAGACCGTTCGATATCTTCATCCTGTTAGCCATCTTTGCTAACTGCGTGGCTCTGGGAGTTTCCAAACCGTTTCCTGAAGATGACTCCAACTCCACCAACCATGACCTGGTGAGAGAAGGCCTGACCTCCAGAATAAGAGCCTGGGGCTGTGGAGGCAGCGGTGCAGGATAAATGCTGGAGCAGTGGATGATTGACAGATCTGTGATCGGCTCTGAAGACTTTCTGTTCTGCTGCTCCAGCTCTCCCTGCTCTCAGCGTCCTCCTCCGTCTACAGACCGAGCCCGTTGTTCACGCAGTCACTTCCTGTTGGAGTGATGGCTGCTCCTCGCTCTCAGCTGAACTCAGGAGATGTTGTTCATTGGTCTTCCACCCAACGGACTTAAACATTTTACTGAGATCATCCAGTCCATGTTCTCCTGCTACCAGAACCGATCACGTGTTCTGCTGTCCGGTTCTGACGGACCTTGTTCTGTGTTTCAGGAACAAGTGGAGTACGTCTTCCTCATAATCTTCACCATAGAGACCTTCCTGAAGATCCTGGCCTACGGTCTGGTGATGCACCCCAGCTCCTACATCCGCAACGGCTGGAACCTGCTGGACTTTGTCATCGTCATTGTTGGGTAGGAACACAGAGGACCTGGAGGTCTCTGTAGGCCTTTCAATCCTTCTGTGTGTGAGTCCCAGGTTCTGGCCCGCTTTATTTAAGTAGTTAATATATCTGAAGTGAAGTAATTCATAGTTTTCAATGATTTTATGAATAAAATCCATCCATCAGCAGCCTGGAGACCCAAACTTTCGTCTCTCCAGCCACTGGGACCAGATCCTCCCAAAGCGTTCGCCAGTCGAGGATTGTTGTTCCTCTAGCGCTCCTCTGACACTTGAGGAACGCCCAGAGCACACAACTGAGTTTAGGATGTCAGTCTAACTGCAGTGGTTCTGGTTCTGGCCTCAGAAGTTCTTCAGAACCTCATAGAACAACCACCCTCACGGTGCAGAATGTAACTGCAAAAATCTTTCAAGTGTGGACGCAAGCATAAACATTAGCATGCTAACCCCTCAGACACAATGTTTTTCAGATTTCCCATCAGCCATTTTAATTTCAAGATAATGGAAATTTTTTAAGATGGCTGTTGTTTTTAAGCCTTTTAACTCTGCCGTAGCCGTAGCTCAATGCTCAGGAAGACAGAGCCAGATGTCACTGTTAAACAACAGGGAAGAGATAGGGGTGTCCCGTCAGACCGTCAGTTCCCAGAACCACAAGAAATGAAAATCTCGTAAAAGCACATACGAGGTCAGTGCGACCCCTTTAAGGACTGTTGGAGAGCTTAACCGTCAGATATTCCTCATTTTCATGACTTGGATTAACTTTATATCAAATCATGTTTTCCACTTTGATCATAAAGTTCATAAAGTAATAAAATGCAGCAAAATCAGAAACAGGGAACTTTGCTGATCACGAGTGTCACACCAGTCATCAACTGGCGTCAACTTAATGGTTACTGTTGGCTTCCGCTAATTTCTTTCGGTGTAGCGGTTTAATGTTAGCAGAGCTAAGAGATTCCTGTTTAGTGAATTAATAATAATTGGGCCAAACTTTTTTGTCAGCTGTGCCTACTACCGGTAAAAGCTACTGTCCATTTTGAACAATGGCCGACGAGGTTGTAATAGAGATTCCATGTCCAGAAATGAAAGATGATGTTATCCATCCATCCATCCATCCATCCATCCATCCATCCATCCATCCATCCATCCATCCATCCATCCATCCATCCAGCCTGACTGAGCTGAAATGTTTCAGTCTGGAGACGCTGAAGTGATGGAGTGATTGGCTCTGAGCCCTGCAGACCTGGAGCTTCATCCTCTGTCCTCACTGCAGGACAAGAGACATGACTGGACGTCCTCAGAGCAGTGATGATGCTGGTGATGATAAAGCCTGTTGTCATGGTAACTCTGCCTGGGGATGCTTTGCTCCATTTCACTGCATCAGAGACAGCAATGGACCCTCTGGAGTTTGCTTCATGCTTCTCTGCAGGAGACTGACTGAACATAAACTGGATGAGAAGAAGGTCTCAGTGGATGCCTGATCTGTGGTGGCGAGCTAAAAGGATTTACTGCTTCCTCAATGGTCCTACCAGGACTGAAACCAGAACACAAGCACCTGAAAGGAGTCTCCTCTGTGGGTTTAAAGTAGAGCTGCTGCTGCTGCTCTACAGGGTTCCAGTTTCATCTGGACGCCTCCAGCTGGAGGTTTTCCTGGTCCTTCCCAATGGGTGAGGATCCAAAACTCCATGGTGGGACTGGTTATCCTTGTTATCCAGGAAAACGTTGGGATCCTGCAGCGTGAGCTGGAGAGAGAATGTCTGGGTTTCCCTCCTGGACCTGTGACTTCCTAGCTTTTCCATCACCTTTCTACGCAATTACACTCGACTCTCATCTCATCTAGCAATGACAGAGGAATGATTAAAGCATTTTATTACTGGCAAAGATGTAGTCACCTTACTCCTCACAGGGTTAGCATGACATATGTCATGGCCAGATATTAGCGATTGAGTGAAATCAGAGTCAATCTTTTAGAACAGAGTTTACACCTCCAGAAAACAAACATTTCTCAATATTCGTCCAGACCCTCTGAATGGAGCAAAATGTAGAGAAAGGGGCTGGTTTTTACCAAGTCAGCAGTCGATGGAGGGTCACATGGGTGTGTAGTTTCAGTTTACTCAGTCCTCTGGTGCATCAGAAACCAACATATTAACTGGATGCAAACCTGAACAGTGAGACATCTGAAGAAAACTTCTGGGGATGCTGACTCCGCCTTCCTAGAAGCCACACCGTCAGAAGTACAACACGTAACTGATGTTTCACTTTTCTTTCTCTGTGCAGGTTATTCAGCGTCGTCCTGGAGACGATGACTCATAAGTCAAGTGGTGAGCAGGCAACCACTCACCACATGCCAGGGAAGCCGGGAGGTCTGGACGTCAAAGCTCTGAGAGCCTTCAGGGTGCTGCGACCACTCAGGCTGGTCTCTGGAGTCCCCAGTGAGTTTCCTGGACAGTGACCTCACTGGTCAATGTGTGTCCAACATGTCTTCAGTTCTGTGTGTTCTTCAGGTCTGCAGATCGTCCTGAACTCCATCATGAAGGCAATGGTTCCTCTGCTACACATCGCTTTATTGGTTCTCTTTGTCATCATCATCTACGCCATCATTGGCTTGGAACTCTTCATCGGACGTATGCACAGGACCTGCTACTACATCGGGGCAGGTGCTGTACACAAATGGACTGGTCACACCTGTAATCACTCACACCCCATGAGGTCCAGAGAGAATCATGAAGATACTTTCACTCGGTTTGTCTGGTGATCTTTCCTAAATGTTCAGCTGCTGAAAGAATGAAGAGTAATTCCCTTCTGGTTCATCTCTCTTTGAGGCCTTTAGCAGATTTGGTTCGTCCAGTTGAGCCCAAAACAAAGAAATAAAACACCAAACATGTTTATTTTAAGATCCCGGATCTTAAAATAAACATGGGTTTCATGGGTTGGCATCGGATGAAGTGCCTGCTCAGCTCTCAAACCTACCCAACCTGTGGTGGGTTTGGGAGCTGTAGCATCGACTGTACGGTCAGCAGACCCTACAGGTTGAGACTCCCATGTTGATTCTACAAGCTTCAAGGAAGCTTCAGGGGGCTGAAGCAACCACTGGAATAATAAACCACAAAAACCCCAAACATCCCCCATACATCCGATTATGACTAACACTGCTGGCTTCTGGCTGAGTCTTCGCTCTTATACAAGACCTTATCTGCAGTTAAAGAAGGGTTTATTTTATTTTCAGTGAACAAGCATTCAATCATCAAACACTGATATTTACCGATTTACTGTCAGGGAAAATGTTTCTTCATAGTGTTGTCTCGCCCAGGCTGTCACCTCTTTAGGGCGTTGTCTTATTTGGGTCTTGCCTCGTCATCTTATCTCCTCAGTGAGTTTACTTCTACTGATTGTCCTTGTCTCCAGATAACTATGTGGAGGACGAGCCGGTGCCATGTGCGTTCGCCGGACATGGCCGCCAATGCACTGTGAACGGCTCTGAGTGTCGGGGCCGGTGGGACGGTCCCAATGGTGGAATCACCAACTTTGATAACTTCTTCTTTGCCATGTTGACAGTGTTTCAATGCATCACCATGGAGGGATGGACCGATGTGCTGTACTGGGTGAGGACTCACCTCCAGTTGTCCTCCTGTACTCAGAGTTGTGTCCATGTCTCCTCATCCTTCTCCTGGTCTCTCTCTGCAGATGAACGATGCCATTGGCTTTGAGCTGCCCTGGGTATATTTTGTCAGTCTAGTGATTTTTGGATCCTTCTTTGTTCTGAATCTGGTTTTGGGAGTCCTCAGTGGGTCAGTTGAACTCCCAGAAGGTTCTGATGGAAGGACCGGACCAGAACTCACCTCTAAATGAATGCCGTTTGAATGTTTCAGAGAGTTCAGTAAGGAAAGGGAGAAGGCCAAAGCCCGGGGAGACTTCCAGAAGCTCCGGGAGAAGCAGCAGATGGAGGAGGATCTGTGTGGATACATGGACTGGATCACTCAGGCGGAGGACATGGATGAACTGGACGAGGACGGAAACCCACGTAAGTCAGACTCTGTAGTGAGTCGGTGTTTTCATCCTTCAGTTCAGCAGTTTGACGTTCAGAGAGAAATAATCCAGACTCAGCCCAGCACTCCGTACTGGCTCAGATTAAGGATTTTCTCTGGATCAAAGGAGAGAATTGCAGAATCAGGTCATGTGACATGGCTTACCATTGGTCACATGACTGAGCTGAGCATCAGCCGGGTCACGAAGAGATCCAGATCAATCAGAACTTCAAGAACACAGCTGAAGAGGTCAGCTGTACCTTCTGGAATCTGGTGTCAATATGATGTCCACATAGGACAACCTTACCGCCATCCTCAGGTCCACTTTGACCTCAGTAGATTAGCTATGGATCTCTCCAGAGAGGAGAAAGGTGAACAACGGGTCAGACTGGACAGTCAAGAAGCACAAACACTGAAGGACTCCTTCAAAGTCCACATCCAAAACTGCTGCTTTCTGAGAGGATCAGACTCTGAGGGCTTGTTGATGTCCTCAACCTTCAGGACTCAGGTTCTTATCATGCTTCTGATGAGGAACATGATCACACCTAAAACATCTAAACTTCTGCACATCTTCTCTCTGGAACTTTCAGAAACATGTAGCTCTCATTAATGGATGGCGACAAGGTTCTGGTTGGATCATTCTCCGTCCATCTGTCCATCACAGGTCCAGGATGGACCTCTTCTCCTGACCTGTAAGGCAGAGCCCGGCTTCCCTGTGGATCAGGAGTCTTCAAGTGCAGTCCTTGAGAGCTGCTGTCCTGTACCTGTTAGATCTGTCTGGTCCAACACATCTGACCCAAATGGCTGAATCACCTCCTTAGTGTTTGGTCCAGTTGTCCAGAGTCCCCCTAACAACATCATTATTTGACTTGTGTGTTGAAGCAAAAATTTATCTAAAAGTTGCAGGATTCTGGCTCTAGAGGCCTGGAGTCATGGATGCCTGCCGTATAGGAAACTTATTTCAGCTGCTTGTCATTCCTTCTGGATCATAAATGGAAAGCTTTGCTTCCAGACTCAACTCCTTCTTCACCACCAGACACCAACACCTTCATGACTGCTGATGGAGCTGTGATGCATCTGTCCACCTACTGCTTCATTCTCTAGAAGTTCCCCATCATCGCCATGACCATGCCTTCACATCTTCCCAAAGATCAGGAGGAGCAGAACCTGGAGGAGTCCAACCTGAGAATTAGCGAACTGGTCCCGCCTCTGCAGGGTGGTCTGTAATGACTCTGTCTCTTCCTGTGTGTCTCAGGGCCGTCCCTGGGGGATCTGTCCGATAAGAAGAGGAAGTTTGGCTGGTTCAGTCATTCCAACGACACTCATGGTGAGTTAGATCCAGATAAAATGATCAAGAATGTCTCTGACAAGACAATGATCCACAGTAAATGACGGACACAAAGAGACACACACTGATGGAGGACACTAATGCTAATGTCAAAACCTTAATGCTTTCTGTCTCTCTCTGTCTTCCTGTCTGTCTCTGTCTGTTAGCGAGTCTTCCAGCGAGTGAGACAGCTTCAGAGAACACCGAGAACATCGATGAAGAACACACCAACTGCTGCCAAGCCTGCTGGTAACCTTCTTCCATTTTCTCTGGCATTTTTAGAATCAAGACTTTACTAACATTAGCTTCCGCTAAATACAATGTTGGTATAGCATCTAGTGTTAGCTTCCACTAAAGGCCATATCGGTATAACGTTTTAGCATTTGTGGAACTAATGTTCATAATTAGTGAACATGACATCATCATGTGGATGATGATGTCATGTGGCCTACCTCAACCGCTGATGACCTCATCCAGCGCCACCTTCAGGCAGTAGATTGACCTCAGTCTGTTGTGTTTCAGTGCTTCTGTGATGAAAATCAGCTGCTGGTGAGTTTCTGTAGAAGAAAGTCATATTTTCAGACGTTCCAGTTGCTGAAGGGTTCTTTCTGTCTCAGCCGGACGTTGCGTCGCTGGAATCGAGTCTGTCGCAGGAACTGTCGCACCGCTGTCAAATCGGTGACATTCTATTGGCTGGTTCTCCTGCTGGTCTTTCTGAACACCTCACTCAGCGCCTCTGAACACTACAACCAGCCCGACTGGCTGACTCAAGTCCAGGGTAAGCACCCGCTTCGGCGCTGCCATCCAGTGGCCTCTCTTTGACAAATGCTGGGCAGTCTCGGTGAGGTCATTTTTCCATCTCTGCAGACATCGCCAACAAGGTGCTGCTGTCTCTCTTCACGGTGGAGATGCTGCTGAAGATGTACAGCTTGGGTCTGGCGCATTACTTCGTGGCCTTCTTCAACCGCTTTGACTGCTTTGTGGTGTGTGGTGGGATCATCGAGACCATTCTGGTGGAGCTGGAGATTATGCCTCCATTGGGGATCGCTGTGCTGCGTTGCGTCCGCCTGCTGCGCATCTTCAAGGTCACACGGTGAGAGGTCATACCTGGGCCTCTAGGTGGGACCCAAACTCCTGGTCTCTGATGGTGTCCCTGTGTCTCCCCAGCCATTGGACGGCTCTGTCCAACCTGGTGGCCTCCCTGCTAAACTCCATGAAGTCCATTGCCTCCCTGCTGCTGCTCCTCTTCCTCTTTCTCATCATTTTCGCTCTGCTTGGCATGCAGCTGTTCGGAGGAAAGTTTAACTTCGATGAGACACAGACCAAGCGGAGCACTTTTGATGCCTTCCCGCAGGCGCTGCTCACCTGCTTCCAGGTATCAAAGGCAACAGCAGGTGATGTCACCAGCTGAGGGGGCGTGTCCCTGATGATGACTGTATGTCAGATCCTGACAGGTGAAGACTGGAATGTGGTGATGTACGACGGCATCATGGCGTACGGCGGCCCGGTGTTCCCAGGGATGATCGTCTGTGTTTATTTCGTCATCCTCTTCATCTGTGGCAACTGTATCCATGGCAACTAACCAATACATGGTCAATGAAATGCTTTATTATTGGAGAGCTCTGCTCATCTGACTCTTCATCCATCCATCAGAACTCCCCAAACATCTTCTCCTTATCGATCATCAGACATCCTGCTGAATGTCTTCTTGGCCATTGCTGTTGACAATCTGGCTGGAGGCGACGGGGATGACAAGAAGAAAGAGTGAGTGATGGAGAGATGGAGAAGCAGATGGAAAACCTGGATTTTATCCCGCCTGATGGTTTCCTGTTTTCTCTTCTGCAGACAGAAGACAAAGGGTGAGGGAGAGGAGGAGGCCGAAGGGGAAGTGAAGGTCAGCAGATCACGAGGGTCACCAGGTCTCTGACATGTCCTCAGTTTCTTCTAATGTTTGTTTGTCTTTTCAGGTGGACATTGATGAAGATACAGAGTACGAGGAGGAAGAGGAGCTTCCTGAAGGAGAAGACGGTCTGTTCTCACAGTAACGTTCTGACTGTGATGATCCGTTAACCATCGAACCAACCAGGAACCAGAACTGCTCTCTGCAGCCATGTTAGGACAACATCTGACTCTTCAGAGCAGAATCTCTGCTTCAGTCTTCAGTCCAGTCGATTTTTCCAAATTAAAACCCAAAACTGTTCTAGTAAAAGACAGTGAGGATATGTTAAATGAACCAGAACCAGAATCCCCTGGTCCTGCAGGTTCTGGAGACACGATTGGTTTGTTTAGATAGACAAATATTTCAGAATGGTCCAGAAAGGGATTCTGGGAACTAACGAGTGGTTCCATGGATAAGGAGTTCTGGAGGTTCAGGGTTAGGTCACCAAACAAACGTTGAACCATCGGTCCAGCCCAGTTCTAAAAGCAGACCAGAACCCCCAGAGTTCAGGCCCGTTATCATTTTGGTCAGGCAGATCTTGTAGCTCCAGGTCAGTAGCATGAGCTCTTCGTCCAAACAGATGTTTCTCCTCTCTTCTCCTAAGACGGAGGCGTCCAGCTGAAGATGGCCGACCTTGCTCCTCCTAAAGAGAAAGTTCTTCCCATCCCAGAGGGCAGCGCCTTCTTCTGTCTCAGCAAAACAAACCCGTGAGTGTGTGAGCACCTCAGCATTCACTGACCTTCACACACACTAAAAAACATTTCAGCAACCTTCATTGTGTCAACTAACTCCTATTCTCAAAGCCTAAGAAATGCTGCAAATTTTAGATTTTTAACTCAACAACTTAAATGTATGAATTTCTGAAAGATAAAGTTGCAGTAAATAAGTATGTAAACCTTAGTTCACTCTTAGAGTTGAGTGAACTAAGGTTTTTCCACCTCATAGACCCGGTTCTACTGGGATGATGGAGTACTGGAA
>CAEGAG010116987.1:0-46949 GCA_903067065.1 Brachyrhaphis terrabensis | reverse complement strand
GTAAATATCATGAATAAAGATATACATGAAACAATCACTTTTGTTTGAGTATTTGATCTGCCTCTTTGCAAATACAAAACAAGAATGGCCCCCAAAAGTTTTTTTTTTTTTCTTACTCCTCCAAGCACCAAGTATGGGACATGTGGGGCGTGCTGTGGTGGCGTAGGGGTTGGTGTGACCCACATTTGGAGGCCTTTGGTCCTCGACGCGGTCGTCGCGGGTTCGACTCCCGGACCCGACGACATTTGCCGCATGTCTTCCCCCCTCTCCTTGCCCCCTTCCTGTCAGCCTACTGTCTAATAAGGGACACTAGAGAAAAAAAAAAGTATGGGACATGTGGATAAAGCTTCCACACTTGGCTAGCAGTGAGCACAACAAGAAAAGCGAACAGCAAAGTGCAAGTAGAGCTATGCCTGCGGTTGATTCTAATCATCAAACGTCATCGCTCAAAACCTTAAAAGAATGTGATCGTCTTCTTCTTTTTTTATTTCGGAGTGATTGTGAAGTGTATTGAAGACTCCCCGTCATCTCAGCCCTGCACGGAGTTTTACCTCCGTTTGTCATTCAAAGCATCAAGGTCCCATTCCTTCTCCTTCCCTTTTGCTTCTCTTTTTCCCCATCATTACTTTAGCAGACTCTTTCCCTCCTTTTCTCTCTCCGGTTTTGACTCGTCGCCCTCCTCCCGCCTCCGACACTCCTTTCTCTCCCCGCCCCTTCCCTCACCGCCCCGCCTCACCCTCCGATGATTGCTGAGCACATTTCATTTGACATAAAAGACAAAGGGCTGAGCACACATGTGGTTTCTCCTGTGTAATATGAAATATTAATGCAGGCATAATTCGGCTCCCTGGACGAGGGGCGGAGGTGGTTGTCGGGGGCTGTGATGGGGGGGGGGGTTGGCTCTTTCTAATCACCAGTGACTGCCGTTTCCTTCCCCCCGAAGGACGGTAAGGCTGTCAGGAAGGATTGAGAAACAGTAAAGATAACAACAACAGAATGCTTACTGTTGGCGGCTTCTGTGGCCTATTTCTGTCTTGGTGTTTAATGGCTCCACTGGCTCATTGCCCAAGTTACTGAGGCAGCTCTGAGTTTTAGGTGCCTCGCGTGGCATTTTCAACCTTCAGTGGTCATGCTTAAATTATTTGTGATAGACTGGTATAATTACCACGAAACAATTGGCAGTCTCTGCTAGCTCTCTTTCCGCTCACATTCGCTCTGTCGGAGCCTCGTGCGTGTTTGCATCACTTCCATGGCAACATATGTAATCCCGTATGTGGTTATGACATCACTGCGGTGATTTATTACGACTGAAAGGACGAGGCAGCAGCATGAAGTAAATTACATTTGGTTCAATCAAGCGCAGCAGCACTTCTACACGTTTGGCCAATAACGCAGGACTTTCATGTTATCGTGTTTGCATAAGGGTTACGTTATGCGATACGTGACATCTTGATGCTTTCACAGTGCAGCGAGGTGTTGACATGTTCTGATGTGCTGTTGAGCAATTCAGGCGTTACTCCATCGCTTTCACAGATTTTAATTTTCCCCTTCAAGCAATGCCTGACTGCAGTTATCATTTTATGGGTCTGAAATCTTCAAAAACAACAACCGTATTTGTACTCGATTATCGATCGATCAAGCAAGCTTATTTGTATGGCACATTTCAGCAACAAGGCAGCTCAAAGTCAAAGTGCTCTACGTCATAAAGTCTCAAAAGTACAAAGTCACAGAACAGACAGTCCACAATTGAAACACTTCATTTTTCCAAGTGTCATCATTTCATCCTCAAAATGTTGCTTTGTGTTTCATTCGTTATGGTTCAAAAGCAACTCTAAGCAGGTGAGGCTTTTAGACTACATTTGAAGGAATTTGTAAAACCACATTGTCCGAGTATCGGCATCTTGCCAGAAAGCATTGATTTAGGTGTGTCTCTTTAAATCAGTAAAGAAAAAAAGAAAGAAAAAATGCTCTGTTTTAACTTAGAAGATTAAATCTCCAGGCTTTTAGGTGGAAAAACCTAATAGAAGTGTCAACACAATGCAGAATCCTCAATGAAAAAGCCAGACGTTTCTCACCAACTATAACCCTCAAAATCCAACATGGCCGCTGATTTGTTTCCTTGGTGACAGTCTTTATCTGCTCCGTATAGTACATGTACTTCTTATTATTAGCATAATACATACACAGCACTATGCAATATGTCCATAGCTTTGCTGTTTATTTTATATACCTTGCTGTTCCCACAATCAGATATTTTAGATCTTCCAGACCTGAAGGAACCTCAAAATATCTTCTACATCACTGTCATTCCCACAGTTGAACCCCTCACTACCCTAAACCACCAAAAGGTGGTCCTATCCACACAGTGTGGCCTATGCACTGAATGACTATTACAAGATGAAGCCACACCTGAAACTAGCTTAGGACAGAGCCAAGGTGTAGTGCTTGGTCTGGTAGAACAGGGAGTATTTCCTCCCAGATGCAGATTTGTTCATGCTAACATTTTCACCTGACTTTGCCTCATTAATGAAATGACCAAATGAGGTCAAAGGTCACTTGGCACATTGAAACAATGGCATCTGCAGGATGAGGCATTGAATCTCTATGTATCCAAAATATTTCTGAAGACTCTTGTAACCATTGTTTGTTATACTAGGTTATGGATGTCATAATTTTTCTTATTTTTTTAATATGTATAAATAGGCCAGATTTCTGTCATTTAGACTATGACACATATGACTATGACGCAACAATTGTTATAAAGCCTACATTTTCACTAACATAACCAACATAAAATGTAATAATTCATAAATATCATGTGTTAGGGAGGACCAAGGATTGACATGCATGCATTTATTTTGCAGGAAAAAATTTGGGATTAAACGGGGTATTTAAACCACGATTAACAACAACAACAAAATAGCAGCACAGTCCCAACTACTAGTTAAGAAAGAAGTGACACAAAGTTAAGCTAACGTTGTCCCGTTAGCGTGTTGGATTGTTGGGAATTTCTTTATTCAAAAAGCAAATCAGGTGATCGGGTGATTTGTGGAAGATGAGAACATGGAATTTGTCTAAATCACACAGACGCACACTTTTTGGGTTTCTCGTGGGAACCAGCCTTTCGCTTCTTTCTCAACATTTCTTCTTTCTCAG
Source organism: Brachyrhaphis terrabensis (assembly GCA_903067065.1). Classification (NCBI taxonomy): domain Eukaryota; kingdom Metazoa; phylum Chordata; class Actinopteri; order Cyprinodontiformes; family Poeciliidae; genus Brachyrhaphis; species Brachyrhaphis terrabensis. The sequence continues at coordinate 43,793 of CAEGAG010116987.1, read as the reverse complement.
ACATGTACACTCACCCTGGATCACACACATATGGGCAAGGTCATACTTTCTCTTTGATATATTTAATTATTTCTATGTTTTTCATTCAAAAATCCCATTGGAGTTCTCTTGGACAGAGAGAGAGTAACATGCTCTCTCTCTCTGTCTCTCAGTCTGCCGTTGCATCACAGCTGAATTACCATGCCGTTCCGCGTTATTAAACATGACACTCGGCCCAGATAATGGAGCCTTTCTTCATCTCAATTTGGAAGGGTAATCTTATTGCTTTGATTAGCACCAGCTCCATTTGCATATCAAGGCCTCCCTACTTTTAATTCCTCCATCTCAAATCCCCCTTTCTATAGCCGCAGATAAAAGGAGCCTATCTATGCGCAACGTATGTATCTTTCTCTGGAATCTTTTTCCTCCTTCCCCTCCTCCTGTTCTTCTCTAACCACTTGTTCGTTTGTTCGGGTTTTTGTCTCTTCTTTTCGGATTCGTCGTCAGCGTGAATTGAACGCCGTCCGCCGTGTAAAACAAAGGGAGAGGCGAAAAGCAAAGCGTGACCTCATCTCGCCGTGCCTTCGGACGAGAGGTCAAGTCCGGCAATCCTGGTTACTTATTGTTCAGGGTTTATTCGCGCAAAAAAAAAAAACGTTTCAGCAAAACCTTTAAATTGCACGGAACCATTAAAGTGTAACGACCGCTTTACAGCACCAACAATAAAACTCGACGGAAAGCTGTACTTTGTTCACTATTCCCTGTAAATTGGGATTAAGTTTAGCCTTGAGGCAAATAAAATAATTATTTGAATTGAAGTTAAAGTGTATAGAAATATTTTCTGTTGGCTGATAAGGGAAATTTTCTTTGGATTACAGCTCTGATGTACCAGTTCTCTGGTCTGAGATGACTCACTGCAACATGAACCAAACACTGGAACTTATATTGTAAGATCTACATGTGATACCACAAAGTCCCCTTATCTGTTTTTGTGACATTAAATGAACTGGAATCAACTATTCCTAAAGCAGAGTATGAACTATTTTCCTCCCATTTTTAGACTCATTGTTCACGCATTTTATATTGACATCATGATCATTTTTTGTATGCAATGGCTCGCAAATAAATTCACAATCCCTCACATTTTTTTTCAAATTTTAGAATAACAAACATGATTGTTATAACTGAATGGAAATTTACAAATTTTTCCGTTTGACTCTTTATTCAGATCCCCTTAAATAAAATCCGGTGCAACCGACCTCCAGAAGTTGCTTGATTAGTAAATAGAGTTTTTCTCTGTGCTATTTGGCATCAGTATAAATCCGTCTGCTTCTAGTGTTAGAGCCATAAATAAGAAATATTTAAATTATTATTACAATGCTTTGTTTTCTTAATTTTGTAATATTTAGTAAAGAAGGCCAGTTTTATTGTGAAATTTAGTTTTATTTTGAAAAGCTTACTTCCTGCTGAGCCTTGTATTAGAAAAATCACAGATGGATTTCATGGAGACGGAGCAATACAATTTCTGACCGCGTTTCCCGTCTATTTTTTTGGAACGAAAGAAAAGGAATTGTATAACTGATTTTATATTGTCATTTTTATATTTGAAAGTATTATAGTTAAATAATTGTTTTGTTAAATTCACGGTTTTGCATGTGTCCTTTGCTTTTTCTAGAGTGTCTATGGGATGACACAGACATTGGGTCTGTTGCCATAACATCTAGACGTAGAACATTCATGAACAAACAGCGTCATAGAAATCAATGAACACAGCAGCCTGGAAAGAAATGAAGCTGAATCCATAATCTACAAATAGATACATTACTGCAGGACTAGAAACATGGCTGCCCGTTTCAAGTGACTAGCACGAATCGAAGAAACAGTCAACAGACTCCTGGTGAACGATACATGGGACAACTATTCTGACTTTTTTTTTTTTTTGCCCTTTATTTCGGAAAGAAGAATGGGCAACATATTCGTTTTCTAGAGGAGAAAAGGTGACAGAAACACCCTCCATGATTATTTGGTTAAAAAAAGTAGTGACCCTATCGAACACCAATACATACAACACTTTTAAATTATCTAAATGTATATAATTGAAACTTGCTAGCAGCGGTTCGGACTGTAGAAAGTGAAAGAATTTGATTTGTCACGAGAAATGAACTGGGTTGTCTCACTCGGTGCGGCTCACAGAATACAACACAGTACACCCGAGTATGTGGGAACCTTAACGCTGACCCTTATCAGGATGTACTACTTTTTGTGTTGTGTTTATCACATAAAATCCCAGTGAAATTCACTGAGGACTGTGGTCATAAAAATCTCCAAAAGTTAAACTGCTATGAATTCTTTTGCAAGGCACTAAATATGGAGCACAATTGCCGCCAATCAATTTTAACGGCGGATCACTTCCATGTTCTCCCAAACACGTTCTCAGTGACTGCATGGTGACGACTTTCAAGGAATTCAATAAAAAGGTGTTAGACCGTTATGTCATTCGCTAGTAAAGCTAATACTATACTATATGACAGCAGACTAAGCTTCAAATAGAAACGATGCCCTAAGGACAGCACAAAACAAATATGGCGGACCAAATGGGAATGATGGTTAGAGACACCTCCTTTGTCGTATTGACGAGAAAAATGTTTCCTCTCATCAAGAAGATGTGCTGACGATGGCTTTCTGAAAAATGTCCTCACCCAAGATCTTCACCCCACTTGACCCCTGTGCAAAATGTTGCCATAGTTGGGGACGTTAGCTAGCTTGCTAGCTTAACCGTTTTTAGACGTTCGCTCGCAAGGCAGAGCCGATGCAAGACGATCACCAATCTGCCGCTACGCCTGATCAATCTGATCAGGGATGTTTCTCTCTCTTCGAGTTGTGCAAGTGCACTCGGTGACACCGATCTGTTTCGTGAGCATGAACAAAACGGAGGAAGGAAAGCCAGAGAGACGCTGTAAAAAGCAGAGAAAAAGATAGTGGGTGTCTTTTTTTTTTTTTATAGGATGTTGGCCAATCTGATGTTTTATGCATCAATAAAGAGCTCCAAGGCCATGTTGACTTTCCGTGGTTCAGAAATGCTATCAGCGATCTGGAAATGGCATGATCGATGTTTAAGTGCAACACATCAGAAGCTTTTACCTATTCACAGTCGACCTGAAAGCCTGAGGTGCTTCAGTCATATAGTCGTCTTATTGATGGAGAGTTTTCATCTGCAGTGCGCTGCACCCACACCGTTTCATTGTAATTGGGTGAATGGCGCGCTCATGAATTTACTTTTAAGAAGCGGTTGAATTTTTGTCTGAGTCTGCCGTGTCTACTTAGTTGCCGCCCACGTGTCAGGAGACTTTCTGTGCCGAGGTGATACATTTGTCAAATGAAAAAAAAAAGCTTCTTCGGTTACGTTACCGTCTGCCTCATGACAGGAAACGTAGATGGGAATATTAAGAACAGGAGTGTAATATTACATTTAGAGATATCAAATTATGGACGGTGCTTTGTAAAAGTATTCACACCGCCTGCTACACACAAACACCAACCTTAGTGCAGGTTAATCTTTTTTTTTTGATAGACCTACATGAGAGTGCATAATACTGAAGTGGAACATTTCTTACAAATAAAAGTGTAATACTAATTTTTAAAAATTTAGGAAATTACAATTGAAGTTTTACAAATAAAAATTTTAAATAGGAAGTGTGCTGTTGTATTCAGCATTGCTGACTTGATAGTAGAAGCGCGTTTTGCTTTATGGATATGTCGCCGTTTTGCACATTTAGAAACTGACATTTTTTTTCCCCCATTCTCATTTGGAAAGTAGCTCAAGCTCTGTGAGATTGGACAGAGAGGATCTGTTAACAGCTCTTTTTTAAAAAAAATCTTTTTTATACATATAGTCTGAGATACTTTATTGGATTATGGTCGGAAATTTGATTGGGTCACTATAGCAAACGAATATCCCTTGATGCAAACCTTTTCGTCGTGTCTCTGGCTGACTGCTGAGGGTCGATGTCCTGCTGGACTGCTCTGTCTCAGTCTCAAGTCTTTTACAGCTTTTAGAAGCTTTTTTTTTTTACCACTAAAACATCTCCATATCATGATGCTAAAACACCATGATGGGTGTTGCATATCGTATATTAATTATCTAGAAGGAGGCCTACATGCAGGACAATGGTTATTTTGTAAAATTGATTACTATGCAGTCCCTCATCAAATGAACAAATTGAATAAACTTAATGAATAAACTTTTCTAATACTAGAAAAACACTGTTGAACATTTAAAAAGATTACAATCTGTGTCAATGGGTTCTGCAGAAGAAGAAGAAAAACAAACCTTAGAAAGGCCGATATGAAATGTATGGTCGTCAAGCCCTCTTTACCTGACCAAGTGTTTTGGCGCTTTTGGGGAATTTTCTAATTAAATCTTCTGCCAGAAGGATTTCTTTTTGTGATTTCCAATTCTGTTGAGGTCAAGAGGTTTTCAGGGGGGCCCGTAGAAAAGCTTTTAGGTCACCCTTTGCAGATTTTCGCTGTTGTTGAAGAACCTTTCTTTCCCATCTTGTTTATGGCCGTCACGACGTTTGCTTTACAAATTTGTAATTGTTGCATTGAAGAAATGTTTCCCTCCCTGTGTAATGCGCGGTTCGGGTCTCACATAGGTGAGTCAATCTCAAAGACATTTTATGGAGTCATTGGCAATTTTAGCCCAACTTTCTGTATGATTTCAGAGACGTTGAGGTTGATGAGAATTTAGAGAGTATAAATGGTTAAACGGCAAAGACTTTGGTCTTATCGAATTTGAGTGTTTCAACAACACGTGGCATTAAACCCTAGTTATTTATTCAAGGGCCTCTCCGCAAAATTACTCAACTGCATTAAATACATTTTTGATTACCGTGCATTATTTTACTAGTGATCAACAGAGAAAGGAGAAAGGAAAAGGAGCACGGAGAGAACAAAAGCACAGTTCATAATCAAGGTTTGCATAAGTGCTTTTGCTCAGCTTTTCTACCTACTAACAAGATAATTATGTATCCCCTTTGACAAATGAATGCCCGCTCAAATGACTCCAATCATATTCCTCCTGAGCTTTTTCAGGTCCAGACCATGAATAAAAACCTTGAATAAGAACTTGATTATCTTATTACGAGCCATTTCCTCCATCGAGATAACAAATGCAAATAGAAGGTTGGAGTTTTAAAACAAAACTTTGGGTTTGATTCTTTTGCAATCAGCCCTAGTAAAACCGAAGGTTATGACCATAAAACAATTGCGGGAGAGTTCACTGGCCGCAAGGTGATTTAACGGATTACCCCGGTGAGCCGTCAGCGCTTTACTCACTGCTTGTGAACTCCACAAACGGCCATTTACAGAGTTTATTGCCCTCTCCCTCGTAGCTCGTTGTACTCATCATCTTTGGTTATTATTGCCCTCTCATGTGATCACATGCAGAGGAAGGAGGTGGCTAGAGGCTTTGACTGTATAAAAAGGTAGATCGGCCCCCGGGTCCCGGTACCTTGCAACCTCTCTCATCTTGCCTCAGCATCTCTTCTCTCACCTCTCCGAAAAATCAACCGACACCACCAGAAAATGGCATTCTCCGGAAAATGGGAACTTGAGTCCCAGGAGGGATACGACGCATTCTGCAAGTTGGTTGGTAAGAATAAAAGCAGCAGATTCTTTCTCAGATTTATTCTTTATTTCTCTCTTGACGAGCTCACGCTTCTCCTTGTCTACGCTGCTCCAGGTATCCCCGATGACATCATGCAGAAGGGACGTGACTTCAAGACGGTCACGGAGGTCGTCCAGAGCGGGAATGACTTCACCTGGACGCAGCATTACCCTTCCAACGCCAAGGTCACCAACAACTTTACCATTGGAAAGGAGTGCGACATGCAGACCATTGGAGGAAAGAGCTTCAAGGTAGGAAAAGGACATTTCCGGAATATGAAAGACAATATTCTCGTCTATGTCTGACAAGACGTCTACGGATGTCTGAATGCGATTGGAAATTGCATGGTGTTGATCAAGTGGACCAAAGGGTTAAGGCATGCCAACCCTTGGATAGCCTTAAAGGTCAACAATGCCTATCTGGTGTCTGAACGGTTGCCTCACCGACCGCCGTCGTCCTCTCTGTGTTTCCAGGCCACCGTGAACATGGAAGGAGGCAAGCTGACCGTGAGCTTCCCCAACTACCACCAAGTCAATGAGGTCAGCGGGGACAAGCTCATCGAGGTAAACACACTCCCTCAGGCTTTTAACGCGGAGAGAGTCATGCAATGACAGCCCTTATTACACTCGGCTCCCCGCGGGGACCATTAGAGTCGTCAAAAGTTATACGGGGCTGCGGTTTGGGAAGCGGCTCAAGCTAACGAGAAAACTGAGATGTGTGGCAACGCCGCCGAATGCAACCTTAACAAGCAATTTAGTCTCGCCGTTAACCTTTAGACCTGTGTTAATGGGAAACAGCTCTTTTTTCACACTGCTTGTTTTCATGCAAGAATGGTATTAAGTGAACTTGAGAAGGGGATATTGCAGAAAGGCATTTTATAATTACTGCGATAATTGCAATAAATAATGGGTATTTTCTTTACGCCGTGCATTTTGTTGGGATTTATTGCAATTTACCAATCGGCTGTTGGAACATGATCATTTATGCCTTCTTCTCTTTCTTGCAGACCTCCACCGCTGGCACTGTGGTCCTGAAGAGAATCAGCAAGAAGATCTGAACGCCAACTGACTGTTGTACAGCGGAAATGGAAAGCTCAAAGCTGTCAAAACGAGCAATAAATTAAGAGTCATACCAACATGAACCTCCGCTTCGGTGTGTGATTTAAAAAAAATGCATAATTTCACAACAAAACACATCTTCCAGAACTTTTGTAACACTACAAGAACTAACTTATGAGTTGGGAAAAAATATATATATATATAATAAAGAACAGGTAATAATGTCAGAGTGAGAAATATCCTCACTTTTGTTTCCTTTATGTTATTCTTAGGAACAGATCCATCTCAGATATAAAAACTCATTAGAAGCAGTTAAGCTTAGAATATAAGTGTAAAAGTTTCTTAACTCTTATGGAGCACCCTGTGCGTCATGTGACTGTGTACGAGTTGTGTTGAAAAACAACCATGTGGTCCTTAGTTAACTTAATGACCACTAAAACAGACACTACATAGAATTTACGCTTCCTGATGCCGTCATGGTTACAAAATGATTAACCAATCAGAATGAACAGGAGGAGTCCTGGACTTCTGATTCAGTCTCAACAAACAATCTAAAAAAACTGCACTAAAATGTTGAATTTGTTCACTTTTTCTTGACTGAGTCTAGTCTTTATTACTTTCTATCATGATAATCAAGGGCAAAAATTAAGTCTAAAATGTAAAAATCATTTACAAGTCCATGAGTTTTTCTGGAAAATTACATTTTCTTCTGGACTACGCAGTCCATACTCGCTGTGAGTTTCAGAGTGATGAAATAATCACTAATATACTAAATGTACATAAATTGATGCAAATATGGCAATTAAATAAAACAAACTGGATAGTCAAATGTTCCTTAAAGCAGACTATGAGTAGGCTTCAGAACGTCATGTTGAATCGTATCTGCTCAAAACACGCACAAACTACATGAGACTACTTAACGAACTGTAAGTCCTGCTGACTTAAAACCTCCCTCCTACAGAGAAATTATTACAATTACAGATGCACGGACCTGTTTTTCAAAAGGCGTCATTGATTACTGCCGAATAAAAAAAAACAATTTTTAAAAGTCGTGTTCGGCCAAAAGGATAAGATCAACAAGAAGCCCCATGCTCCTGCTCCCATTTCCTAACAGATTAAACGTTTGTTTGGATCTCTTTCCACAAACTTGTGAGTCCTGTCAGTGATCACCGCTGTGTAAACGCAGCCATGTTCGCTGCAGGCCACACTCCCACCTGCTGATCGCATCATGCAGTCTTTGCTCGGTCACGCCGAGCCGGTAACGAGCCCGATGTCTGTCATCTGGGAAGCTACATAACAAAAGTTAGTTTTGTTTTTCATCTAATTTAAACCAGTTCTGACTTCTGCTGCCCATTTTTTTATATCTTTTTTTTAACCCTCTTTCCAAGACTGTCGTCTCCTCTTATACCCTTTCTTCTCCTTCCCCCAGCTCACCCCCAATCCACAACACACCCGCTTTTTGTCTTTCTCTACATCTACCCTCTTCCTCGGTGGCTCCCAGCCAAGCAAACAATCAGTTAATTAACCAGCTCAGTCCCAGGATCATTGTAGCAGCTCTCAGAGGAGCGCTGCGAAGGCCCTCACATCTCTAAATTTACAGCTTCATTAAGTGGTCTGGAGTAAAGGAGAAATCTTTTGGAATAAAATTGCCAGATTGAAACCTGCGAGTGTTTGTGTGTGTGGGGCTGCGTGGGGGTGTGTGTGTGTGTGTTGGCCTTGACTCCGGAGCTGGTGACTCAATTGCTCCCTAATGAAAACAAAATCTCTGTTTTTTTGCCTCTGAGGTGGCGATTGTTTTGGTGTAATAATGAGCCGTCCTCTCTTGCCGGCACAGACGCAATCAAGATCCCACACTCCTCCGAAATTAGGGTTGGAAAGGCAACGAGCAAGGTGTCATTTGAGCGTGTTTGTGTAGCCTGCTGCTGGTGCAATCACGCCGCAATATCACTTCCTTTGTCCTCGCAGACAAACAGGCCTAATTGGCTATTTCTGAGGCTGCTGCTTCTGATTGGCCGTGCTGCCTCTTTCTGATTGGCCTCCATCTCTGCGAGCACAAGTGGGAGAAAATGGCTTGTTAACGTCTCCGGATTGGGTTTTCCCGTGCCGCATTTTTGATACTAAACATCGGGAGCTCTTAGGAGCCGAAGCCTCAGCGGCAACCTGGATGAATTCCGGACAGGAAACTGCTTGGGTTTTGTGACAGTCAGCCAATTTCTTTCAGGAAAAAATATATATATTCGATGCAAACCTTCGGGTTGATGGCCTCTGCAACAAAAATAACAAATAGAAAAAACACAACTGCACACTGGACTTTGACAGTAGATCCATCAGTTCATTCATCCATCCATCCATCCACTCTTGTGCCAACTTTCTCCTTGCAGAGTTTCAGGAGGCTGATGATTATCATCAGTGGGCTAGAGGCACTACTAGCAGCCCACACACACAGGACAAATAACCATGCCCACACACTCTCACTCCGTAGGGCAATTTAGGATATCTCAATAACATAGCAGACATTTGCTTTGGTTGGTGGGAGGAAGCTGGAGAAACGGGAGAGGACCTAAAAAAGGTGGTAAAGTTGAAAACTAAAATCAGAAGGCAGAGGAGGGATTTGAACCTGACTGGGACAACGGCGTTAACGGCCAGTAGGCCCAATTCTGACGTAAAACTGTCGTGAGTGGAGTTCTGATGAGAAGAGCAGAAGTGAGAAAGTCAAGCTTTTGCGGGGAGGATTCGTCAGAAATCCTGTCAGTTTGCAAAGTGAGTAATGTGGGACTTACAACAAGTCAGATCAAAATAAAGACTGCAGCTTGCTGTTTTAGCAATCTGCTCTGCGTTAAAATATTTCCAGCAGGAGAAAGATGTGGTTGTGGGAGACTGTCTGCAGGTCTATGTGCTGAATCAGATTTGTCTTTTGAAAGCAATGGTCAAAAAGAAAAGTGGTCACATTTTATTTCTGTAGCATTTTTCAGCAACAAGGCATTTCAAAGTACTTTACATCATAAAAACACAAAAATACACAGTCATAGAACACAGTCAATGATTGAAACATTACATTTTGTCAAGATGCGCTGTTAGAACATTTTTAGTATAGTTAACACTTGTTGTAGCTCCATATAGACCTGGAAAATCTGAAGCAATAGTTTAAAATACGCACTACTGATGTAACGTTGTTATTTAATGCATGTATAGATTTGTTTTTAATGGAGAAATTGACCTGGATTCCAGATCTAAAAGGTCATACATTCAGTATTTGTGAATTTTCATGTGGAATATGACTCCAAATTATTTGCGTGTTTTTCTTTTTCGTTGAATATAATTCAAATATTTGACATAAAATGCTGAAATACTTTACCTCAGTTCTACTTGACGTGGTATTGTCTGGGGTTTGCAACGCAGCCAGTCCAGGGGCATCGATCATTTTTCCTCAACTGGCTGAATCTGCAAATCCCAAACAGCTACTAGTTAGTTGATTTACAAAAGATTCCAATAGATGTTCTTGAGTGTGCGTGGCGGCAGCCCTGTTTTTTATATTTTGCTGTTGTTGTTGTTTTTTGGCTGTGTACTTTGTCGAATTACAGTGGTTTCGTCACATAGAAACAAAACTCAATGTTGTCAGAGAGTTTCTTTAATTGGCTAAAAAACTTGACAGACTAGAAAAAAACCACATTTTTCTCTAACGGGAGCTGAATTTACACAGATGTAATTTCAGCTCTATACACACTCATTCCAGAGCATAACACCCTGCGTGATACTTACTGAAACCCAACATAACAGTATTGAAATTTTTACAAAATTACATCTAAAAAGGAAAACGCTGGAGGAGACAAAAGGTATAGACACAATTAACTTTGTTGTTGTTGGGTTTTCTCTAATTTGTTGTGCTTTACGCCTGAAGGACGACAGAAACGAGGACGAGGTTGACACGAGAAGGAAAAAAGATTAAAAAAAATAACCCAGTAAGGACGAGAGAAAGTAAGAGCTCAGAGGGATGATAATGAAAGGGTGACATACAACAGCGTGATTGGCATTAATAACCTGGAATTACCTGAAACAACAATGGGAACACTGGCAATTTGCTTAAATCACTTCTGTCTTGGTGAAGAGCAGTTACTCCTATTGAATGCAGAAAACCAAGCAGAAGTGCATTAGTGCTGAGGAACATGCATGTGGGTCAGCGTAATTCAGGCGAACTGCTAGTGCAATTTTGTCGTAAAAAATGCGACAAAAAACAGCATTAGAATCCATGACTTCTGCCAAAAAATGTTGGGAATGCAACAATAACTAGCTGATTCTTAGTGGAATTTTCATAAAGCAGGGTCTACCTAATATTTAGGATAGCCTGAAAAAAGCATTCACTCCAAGCTTATGTGTTACATTTTGTTTCATTGCCCATCCAGCAACTAGGGAGTCTCTGGAAAGGCATAGAGGAAGCTCTCCTCTATTCACGAGGTTTCGAAGGTCTTGTCAACATCCTAATAGTTGCGATGAAGCAGATCCGAGGCAGAAATGTTGGTTCTTAAATCTCTTGTGAGAAACCTCGGTGTTTGTGACACAGCATCAGCTGTTCTCGTTCTCGCAAGAATTAATAAAATGCTCTTTTGAATGAAAATCCGCTGATGTTATGATGAACCGGCGACCTGTCCAGGGTTCCCCCCGCCTCTCAGTCAAAGACTACAGCTGCCTCCCATCTCTCTACTTAGAGAATAGATGGAAAGAGATTTATGTTATCTTCCCAGACGCAACTCAGCAACGCCAGCTCTCACCAGATTTTCTTAGATTTCTTTGTCTCTACCAGAACACATCGTTCTCCGAATAAGGAAGATGGCCACTTTGTTCTCTTTTGAAGTACAAAAGTGTAAGATTTGAATATGTGCAGCTAGGATTACATACCAGTTATCTGATGGAGGCTCTTTTATCTGAGGAACGAGACAAGGTTCCAGATCAATACATTGTTTTCATTTACCATAATTCGACAGAATAATCTAAGTTTTACTTAAATAGCAACATCCTCATTTTTTTTTTACGTCACCACAAATGCGTCTCCTATCATCTGTTTTTACAGACTCATCCCAAATCAATCTGCTCGCTGTCAAAATTGCATCAGAAGCCAAATACGTGAAAGCCTACAGACTGGTGCAGAGGTCTGCTGCATGGAGGAGTGGAGACAGAGCTCCATAGATGACCGAAGGCCTCCTACTCATACTCACGCTGTTCTATAGCCGAATAACGTAAGACGTGAGGCTGAACGGTGTTCTCGTAGCAGTGACCTCAACTTGACTCCGCACTTATTTTTATCCTTTGAAAAAATACAAACATACTGCATTCGGTGTTATTATTGATGATTGAAGGAAGGTCTGTTTTTTGTTGCAATTGTATTTTCAATACAACAGGAAGTAATTCAGGCTTTGTTAAAAAACATGAATCTGAATCATGGACAAGCAGAATGTTAAGGTGTAAACTCTAAGGAGAACTATTATGGCTCTCAGATGGGATCTTCTCAGCTCAACCATTTGCCATTTTGACCCTGAGGTGGCTCCTAGATATTGATTGTGGCATTTTTAAATTATTAAGTCTTCAATTCTCTGATGAAACTTGATTCCTAATGTCAGGGATGTGCACAGGTAAACACTAGGTGGTGCCAGAGCACTTGCCCCTTCTTTACTGGAGAAAAAAAAGTGCCCTTTTGAAATAATTATTTTTGTTTTGATTTTTTTTGTTGTTTTCGTAAATCGTACTGTGTGTGGCTCAAGGTAGCATTCCTGAATCTAAAAGCCTACATTACCATTGTCCCACATTTTTGTGATTTTGCCCAACATGACAACCATTCGGCTTAAATGACCGCTATAGAAATCTATAATAATATTGCCATTTTGTTGATACTAAGAATTTTGTAAAATGTTACTTTTTGTGTGTGTGTGTTGTGGTGTTGCTAGATTGAATAGTGGAAATAAGCAGACATCAGACTTAGACCGGCTTCAGTTACTCGCTTTACTTCTCTTCGTTCTCTCTTCTTCTTCACATACAGCATCTTGTAAACATGCACAGTCAGAGCTCCCCCTTGTGTCCTTTTCATGCAATATCACAACATAGCGGTGAGTGTATGCAAATTGACAGTGAGATTAAGACAAGATAAAGAGGGAGAAATCTGAAATCTTCCATTAGTTCTAAGGTGGTCTATTTTTGAACTTGAGCAACCCCCCTGTATGCCCCCCAAAGATTTCTGATGGAGGGGGCCACTGTCGCCACTGTCTGATATCTGTTCTTAGTCATAATAGGCTTTTTTATTATTTCATCTTTTTATTTGTTATTATTGTTATACTATTGTAAATTATAAATTTGTTACTACAGAAATATCAACAAGTCCTTTCAAAACAACATGTAAACATGCTAGCATTAGCCGTATAATAATAAAAGAACATTTTAACAGAGTTGTGTATGCTTTTAAGAGCTACTTTAGGGAAGTAAGAATGAAGAAACATATTAGGTTGTGATATAAATATGTTCATGTTCAGGACTACCTTAAAATTTATGAAAAAGTGACGCACCCTTTTATTTAAATCCAGTAACCTGTCACTGTCAATAGTGTATGTTTCTCTTTAAGGAATGTAGAAAGTGGATTTGTATGCGGGGAATGGGTGCTGGTTGGTTTTCTTTAAATTGTACATTTCAGAAGCATTATTAACTGGTGACGTTTAAATAGCCACTTAAAGAGACCCCAGCGCGATCCTGCATGTTAATAATGCCCAGCAGTAAACAAGCCATTCATCCGTCCCTTCATCTATAAAGCCTCGCTCCTCATGCCCTGTAGCCCAGGACAGGGCCTCTCCTCGGGGGACAGTGGCCAGCTTTGTTTCCGTATCATGCCTCACATTCCCCAGACCTGCCCTGGTTCCCTTACATCGCCGCTCTGTGGGCAAGGAGCCCGACCGGCCTTCCAGTCAAGAAACCAGCTTCCATCCATGCACCCAGTCAGCCATCCATTCATCCATTCATACACCGAGCAGCTGACTCCATGTACCCCCCTCCAGCCCAGAACAAGGCCTCTCTCTGGGGGACAGTAGTCCGCTTTGTTCCCCCTCCTCATGCCTTACATTCCCAAGACCTGCCCTGGGTCCCCCCTCCAGGCACAGGCCAGTAGGAGGGGCAGGGGTCTCTGCTCGCCCCTGTTTTCCCTTTCTTTTTCCTATATTATCACTCTCTCAGACTCCACAACCATCATAACATCTTTGATTTAAAAAATTATTTTTTTTTTGTAAAGGCTTTTCCCTCTGACCACTGATGGCCTTCTCTTTGTTTTGTCATTATAGTCTATGGTCCTGTGTTTCCCCTACATCCAGTCGCTTTGAGCCTCCGCAGTGGCTTAGTCGCACTGTTTTTGCTAAAATATACCTTCTTACAGGGCTGCGACCAAATGATTATTTTAGTTATCGATTAATCTATCAGTAGTTTTTGATGATCGATCGATTAATGGAGTAAAAAAATTTGCATATTTTGCAGATTTTTCACTTAAACCTGTTTTATACAGTATTAGAAACATATTAAAATTTTGCAAATACACAACTCAGTTCCTTTTTTAAACAAGAAAATCAACGTTTTGCAGCATTCCTGTAGTATACGCCTGGTCATCTGTAGCATCTGGAGCTAAATAAGTACTTCTAACATCAAAATGTGAGAACAGCGTAAGGCTAATCTGTGGACTATTTTTTGGATTGACTGGTTAATAATTTGATAGCAAATGGTGATTAATAGAAGATTTATTTCACAAAATTTGTACTCGGGGAAGCTAAAACTGGGCAGAACATATTTTCAAAGTTTTCTTTATTCTTTCAACTTAAATGAAAAATGCATACAAATATTGTACAGTTCTGGCTTAATTACTCCTCAGAATACGTTCTTTTAGTCTGTATATTAACGATTAATCGATTACTAGATTAGTTGACGATTATTTCGATAATCGATTCATCGCGATTAATCGTTTCTTTTATTAATGATTTTTTTTCAAATTATCTGGCCTAACCTGACCAGCGCACAGGAAGGGGTGTGTGTGTGTGTGTGTAACCGACCTTTGCAATGAAAAAGCAGCTTTTCAAGGTGAATACACCTTCTGTGATGCAACCCGACCCCTGAGCTGATCCAGGATCAGCACCATCCACCGGGCTCACCTCTTTTCAGCCACTCGCTTCAACACAAAACACAGCGTTAAAAAAAAAGAAGAAGAAGAAGAAACCCTGATCCAGCGCCAGGGGCTGTCTCTACCTACAGCCCACTTCTTTTCAGCCAGAAGAAGGGTGGAGGCGGAGGCCATAATTAAAGATGGCGGCCACGCTGTCGCACAATGGCTCAACACACAGAGCCAGCTTTTATTGCATGTATTTTTCTCAACAGGAGAGTGGGCAGTCTACCCTCTATGAGGATTTAATTGGTTTAACAGCTGGAGAGGAAAAAGCAGGAGGAGGAGATGCAAGGAGGGAGGAGAAATGAGGGGACGGCTGGTGAGGGTGGGGGGGGGGTAGTAGATCCAGCAGTGGCAAGAAAACAAAGACTAGAAGAAAAGTGAGTCACCAGGATTTAAAATCTGCTGTGTTTGATGTTGATAAATTTAGCAGCGGGCAGACTGACTTTACACAGCATGCTGGAGAGGGGAGGTTAATAATTTGTGGCCGTGTGACTCCATTTACACGCTGCGTTCACAAGCATCCAAAATCTGGCTGGGAGAGAGGGTAGCACTTGCCTAAGAGAACAAAAAAAAAAAGAGAGAGAGAGAGAGAGAAAGAGAGACAGACAGGCAGGCGTGGGCAATCTGGCAGGTAATATTTACCCTGCAGAATTGTAGACATTTTTATCTAAAGATTAAAATGAGAGGTGGTCCGCCGTATGTTTTCTGTCTCCCTCACACGGCGTCACCTTCAGCTGTGTTGAGTTGTCCCTGGTTTTGTATTTTCTGGTGTCTTTGTCCTGCCTTTGCTAAGAAAAGAAAAAGCGGAGCAGAGCCTTGAGGCTCTGTCAAGGCCGCGAGGGTCCTCTGGAGGATCTGCATTTGGGGCCGGGGCCCTAACCTCGAAGGAAAAGGCTGGCTCATGTTACCACACTGATGACTGAGAGGAGGGGAATGTGCTTTTTTAAAAAAATAATCATATCTACTTATTTGGGATAATATTAACCAGAAAGAAAGTATGCTTAAGAGGCTGAAAACTTAAAAGATCTTCAAAATTTGAAACAAAAAGAGGTGCTGGAAAGCAGAGCTTTTTAAAACGGGGAATCCATTTAATTATGTTGACGATGACGTGTCATCTGGAAAAGCAACAACAGATTGGTGTAAACAGAAAGAAGAGGTTGTTTCTTTGACTAAAATATATCCTTTTAAAAGGCGACACAAAGAATGGGTGTGCGGACACTTGGTGGCAAAACAGAAAAAGGAACGGAGTGAGCGCTCTTACTTTACCCACAGATCCTGTTACTCAGGAATGGAAGGTGAGATTTGTGGAAGTAAGCAGACGGAGAAGGTGCGGTGGTTCTGGTGGACGGGTCGTTTTTTATGGTCTTCTCTTTGTAGAACTGTTGGCTTGACATATATTTTCTGTTTGATTATTTTTGAACAATGTTTTCACATAATATTGGATGAAATATCCCTTTTTGACACATTTTTTTTTGCTCAAAAATGGACAAAATAAGTTTTTTTTTTCTCCCACCCAACAGCCCGTTACCAGCGCAGGAGTTGGGGTGGAGGCGGCGATGTGTTTTCAGAGACGCACTGAAAACAAGCTGAATTCAAGCACAAAGTTTGCCAATTTAAAACATTGGAAACTGCTATTTGAAGCATGGGGACGTTTCGTCAGAACTTCAACTGGTATACTTTCTGTAAAAAATTAAAAAATTAAAAAAAATCAAATTTCTCTGAAATTTGTGGGTTTTATCTCTTCTTTTCCTCCCGCAACTTCTTCTTGAATCTCTCACTGTTACTTTTACTAAATTTTTCTGCTGTGGAAAGAAATCTCTTAAATCCCTGGGCGGGCTGCTGGTTTGATAGGTCTCCAAGCTACCTTAAAACCTATTGAACTGGAGACTTTACCATCAATGCTGATGTCATGGGTGGTTGTTATTTCATGCATTAAAACTCAAGTTCAGTGCTAATATGCAACATTGCCACTCTGGCAATTCGAGGCTGAATTCTCGGTTCACTCTCTTTCTCTTTTCTTTCTGTATTTTCACCTTGAGCCGCACGCCTGAACGCAGCTGAAAAGGAAAAGTTGTATAAAGGATTATGTAGTGCCCTCAAACAGACTACATTTAAAGAAAAAATCATTTACATTCCCCTTTAAAAGCCTCAAGTCTGTACTTAGCCTACACATGAGCGAGATACATTACACGCTTTAGGTCCCTATCAAATGGAGGCTTCGGTTTCAGCGTGGGAGGACGCACGGAGGAACGGACGGTAAACGCGTGTAACAAGTTGAAGGGAAGGACCTCCCACCGCGGCACTGCAGAAACAGAGAGGCTTATTTCACACTTCATTTCATACTCATACATCCAACAAAAGCACTTAATATAGTCCAAATGCGGGCAAACGCCAAACAAGCACGTCGAGCTGTAAACACCGGAGACGGCTGAGCGCGAAGACGGATGGGATTTCTGTGTCGCCTGCCCTGCTTGTGGATGTAAAGTAATGTGGAAGATGGAGGAGCCCAGTGGAGAACGAGTGGTGCTTTAAACTGGAAATACGCGCCCCGATCCTTTCAAGTAATGTGTTTATTTATTTTTTAGAGATTTGGGCTGCAGTGGAGTTTTGAAAGAACACTTTTGCACAAGAGTAAGCTCAACACTGCAAAAGCGCTAAACTTCGCCTAGTATTTTTGGTCCAGTTTCTAGTGCAAATATCTTAGTGCACTTGAAATAAGACAAAACTTTTAAGAAAGTTATAGGAGCTTGTTTTAAGTCAATAAGTCCTTAATATTGATGAAAAAACACTAGTTCCATTGGCAGATTATTTCACTTATAACTTGGGGAAAATGTCTTGCTATTTGTGAAACAATCTGCCAAAAGAACTAGTGTTTTTTTTCATGAATATTAAGGAATTACTGACTTAAAATAAGCTTATATGTCCAGCTGAAAAGTCACATGTGTTAGTTTTCTTTAATTTCTAGTGTACTAACATATTTGCACTGGAAACCGGACCAAAAATACTTGTTAAGATTTTGTGTTTTTGCAGTGAAAGCACTCTCAAAGAAAATAAAACACAACACATGAACCGTCTACTATCTGAAAATGAAGCGGGTGATTGAACGGTGTGGTAGAGTTTTTGTGGTTCGGCCTAAAACGGCGTCCTCCTTTCGTTGAACTCCCGGCCGGCACAGGAGGAGCTCGTATCTGACCTTAAGAAAGGGCAACAGTGCGAGGAATCCAAAGCGATGGAGCCTCGCTCACAGCAATCGCTGGAGGCCTCTCGGGTGACAGATTCTCCCTCGGTGCTGGAAATCCCAGAGGCAGGAGGACGGCCAGTAGTTCCACAGCGCCTGCGGTAGGCAACTTTCACCCAGAACTAATTAAGACTGAATCCTGCAGAGCTATCATGGCTGACAGGCCCTCGAGGTCACGTCCTTTTGGGCTGGCACAGCAGGACGCCGGTGCTCCCTGTCAAGCCGGAAAATCATCCCCAGGGTTTTGTTTTCAGCTTTATTTATTTTAAGCCAGTTTTCTTCCAGTATTTAGTTCTATTAATGCTCCAATCAACTTTGATAGCAAAAAAAGAAAAGAGAAACAGCACATTCCCCTAGCATGTTGCAACCTCCACCATGTTTCACTCTGGAAACTTGCTTTACATTGCAATTTTCTTTGCACTTCACAGTAATTATTCACTACTGGTTTTAATGCGACCACATAAAAAAGCGAAAAAAATCTCCAATGAGTATAAATACTTTTTCCTACCGCTGTGATATTACGGCGTGACGCCTCTTGAACGAATCGAGCCGATCCTTTCGAAGACAACCCGACCAAAGGGGGGGAAAAAAAAAAGAAAGCTGTGTGTTCAAACCTAATTCATACTGCGTCAGCCAGAAGGGATGAGGTGTCATTTCCCCATAAACATAATTCAGTGATGTGAACGGAGCTCAGGAAATGCAACGGCGTGGCGCTGAACACGTTTGACTGAGACGAGCGAGTGTTGAGTGAATCGATTCTCTGGCTGGAAGAATCAATGTGAGCTGACACGTTGCAGTTTTCATGCCATTATATATTTGGAATGGCATTGAAATGAAGCTTTAAATCATTGTAATTATTCTAACACACACGCGCATGCGTGCACATAATTACTGCAAAGAAAAAGTTGTAGATTTATATTTGTTGTACTTATTTCATTGTGTAAAAGAAAGTGTGAAGTTTGTGTAGTTCTACAAATGATGAAAACCAATGACGCAGCTATGAATTCTCAATATTCACACGAATCACCTGTTGTGTATAGGTGGACGATCTGTCTGCCTTGTAGCAAAAGGTCCATTTGTAAAATAATATAGCTGCTGACAGGTGATGAAAATCTAGAATTTGGTGCCAAACCAGACTATTAGGTAAGATCAATATAAAATATTTTATGTCTGGCAACGTCTCCAGCTGTTTAAGGATGGTAGAGACATTAGGAAAGACTTACAGCTATAACTACAGAAAAAGGTGTTTCCTCAAAGAAATGTCTCCAAATGGCACAGTGGACATAAAAAAAAGAAGTTTATTCCAGATTAGGGGCGCATTCACACCAGCACTGTTTAGTCCGGTTTTGTTTGGGGAGATGTGAACGTGTAATCGAACTCTGGTGCAGATCAGTGAAGTGAACTCATGTTCGCCTGACAATCTCGGTCTCCGTTCAGTTGTCACGAACTCCAGGATAAGCACGAGTGGACGCAAGCAGACCGGGGACTGCTCCAAAGGCAGGAAGTAAACTTTCGCGCAGAGCATTCTGGGTAAATAAAACCAAAACAAAACAGACAAGTCCAGCACCAGCAGGAGAAATGGCTCGTGGTCTTTCGCCAAAAACAAAAGAGAAATACTACAACCCGCTAAGATGCGACGCTACTCCATTTTGGTTTTTCTTCAGTAGTTCTTGTTGCAGCGCCACCACAGGCGAGGAGGTGAACAGTGGTTTTCAATAAGCTGAAACTGTAACAAATGTTGCATTTTTGGTCCCAAGTCTACCGTATTATCAGGTACAAAGACACCCCGAGATTCAATAGTCTATTCTGAAGGAACCTAGTTTGACAGATTCTCCTCCGCCTTAACAAATTGGCCGCGCATCTGCATGCAGGAGCTTAAAGCAATCACTGTTTTTTTTTTTCTTGTGAAAAGGAAACGTCAGAAATCTTTTAGGTGTTACTTGTCCTGGAAAGAAAATCAGGCTCTGAAAGAAGAACATTTCACTTTTTTGTTCTACTTATAAATCTGGCCATAAGGCAGACGTTTTGTGTCTACAACTGGAGTCACATCAAATTGTTTGGGGGGGGGAATCTTTCAACCCTGTCACTTTCAGGCCTTTGGTGCTAATCTGCCGAATACATCTTCTGTCGCTGAACTGTTTATTGGCAGTTCAATCAATACACACACATTTTGCTTGATCATGCAAATAAGACGACCAGAAACAACACCCGCAGGCATGCAAAACAAGCCAGACACACACACACACACACACACCCCCACATGACCGCACTAACAACCGCCTCACATGCAGCGTCTTCAGCTCACACAAGCCATTTGGCTGAAATGGTGTCTGATGAGGCCACACGGCGATGGGGTGTGAAATAATGTCCTGACAGACACACTCGCATGCGGGCACTGTTCAAATCATCCACACACACACACACACTCCAATCAGGATGCAATGAGCCCATGCAGAGAACAAAATGGGCAGAAAAAAGACCGGGGAAAGCACGGGGGAGTTGGAAGCAGACAGAAAAACAGAGAAGACTTTGGCTTTCAACTCTTAGCCACCACAACACATTCTGTGTCTCTCAATTTTAAGACAGATCTATCAATTTGACCAATTTCTACCCACGATTCGTTAAACAAAAGGATTGCAAACGTAATGTTTCTGTCAGCAAAATCTATTTTCGTAGAGTTTGGATTGCGTGCAGTCCTTCCTGTGGGTCGATCGATACAGTTGGTAACAACAACGCACAGAAGAAACGATGATTGTGCTGCTAATTATGTTAATAATCTTCACTTATTCAACAACTTGAAGCTTGAAACAAAAACAATATATATATTTAACATCCGCTGACTAAACTGGGTGAAGCAATAATTCATTTTTGTAAGTTATTTAAACCACAAAGCTAGCATCATTTGACGTTGTTTAAATTCATATTTTGCTGAAGTAGCACTGATGATTCAAACTGGGTAAACTGCAGATATCTCCTTACTGTATTTCTTTAAAATAAACTTTGTTGACCCCGAGCGTCCTTCATCTGCTCTGTTTTGGGTGTTGAATCTTTGAATGAGTTCATTCCTGTCCCGCCTCACAGCCAACGGGATCGGTAAGATGGGGGCTGGCACCCATTGAGACCACCGGCCCAGCGGAGAGCGGGACCAGATGCTAATATTTGTGTCATGTTATCTTTTGTGGACAGTTTAGAAGACTGGGAAGACTGAATTAGGAGCAAAGTTTGACGGGGCTTTAAAGTGGAACAATCTCACAGCATGGTAGAAACGCCAAAGTAATCACAATGTAATATTTATAGTTTTATACTTGTATGAGTTACTTAAATACCACTTAATAAAGAGACAAATAACACCTAGTGGCATCACTAGGAACCGTGTATTTAGTTTGGTTCCTTTTAATAGAAGTCAGTTGGAGTATACACATGGATGATCCATATGCCGGTTGCTTTAGACGCTCTGTGACCCCAAGATGCCACTGCGATTTCTGCTTCCCTCGCCATTGTGATCACAATGTGTCGTAGCAACATGAGTTCTGTCCTCATCCATCTTTGTTTGGCTCAGTTCTGGTGGTAGCCAAAACACCTTTACAAATTGCTAATATGCTTTTGCTGTAAATTCTGTCGAAAACCGACACACATCTTACCGTACAGGACATTGCACCTTTACAGTCACGTTCCCCGTCCCGCGACGTCGACCTATAAATAACACCTCAAGTTTTCAAACAAAAACTCCGGTGTGGAGCTAAATTAAACATAAAGTCAATAAAAATCTGCTTTCCTTTTTTCTCATCCCTCGCATGCGCGTTTTAGCAAATCTACTCGCCTCTTCTTTACAATCCTTTCATGCGGCTCCCCAGCCTCCTACATCCCCCAGTTTATTTTCCAGGCCTTTCTCCGGGTAGATGTCCCACCAGGAGCTGGGCCTTCACAAAGACCTGACGCCAAAGAAGTAAAGGAGAAAGAGCTGCGAAAAGAGAGACGGGAAGAAAGAGAGAGAGAGGACAGCTAGGAGAAAACAGAGGGTGAGAGGTCACTTAAGAGAAGAGAGCGAGCAGAGAGGAAAGCCGTAAAGACGGCAGAGAAGTGGAGAGAGAGAAAGAGCGAGGGGAAGACCGAGGACATTGAGAAAAGGAGGCAAATAAAAGCGAGAGACAGTGTGTGGCGAAAGCAGTGGAACAAGAAAAAGGAGGAGAGAGAATAATGGGGACCAGACAAAGATGAGAAGAAGAAGAGCAGAGCTGGAAAAGGAGCCTGGGAGAGAAGGACGGATAAGGATTTGAGACAAAGAGGCATCCAGCTGAGTGGAAAGGTGGAGAAGAGACAGATTTGATGAAAGGAAATCAAGCTTTTGAATAAAAGAGGCGAGGGCGGGAGCGGGCCGGTTGCCTGGAGCCTGTGTGTATTGTAGGGGATGGAGGGTCATAAGTAGCTGCTAAAAGGCTTGTGCCACCTCCACTGGAGGAGGAGCCCTTCAGAAAACATCTCATCAGCTGAATGTCTCGGTGTGTGCTCTGCGTGTGTGTGCTGTTTGGAGAGGAAGTGTTTCAGGATCAAACATCGGGCTCAGAAGTTCCTCTCTGGTTGAGAGATTGCACATTTTCAGCCAAACGCGTTGACAGACACACACAAACCGCGTACGCCATCTGGACAGCGTGCCCACATGTTGACGCTTCGGCCCCAATCGTCACCTCTGTGCCAGGCCGGCAAAGTGCTCCGCTCCGATCTGATCCGATCCGATCCGGCCCCTGGCACTGCACTCGCTGCATTTGCATCCACTTGGGGAACCAGATTAAAGAGGGCTTTCGGCAGTAACTCAATTTCCAAAAGTGCGAGGTGAAAGCGAGACCTGCCGTTTGACAGGGGGAGCAAAAGAAAACTTGAACAAGATGAAAAATTTGGTATTCTGTACAAAAGCAAGAACAAAAAAAGAGTAATAAATAAAGCTCAGTGTGTGAAATAATCCGACACCCTGGCGTTATGTACCCATACAGAGCTGTTGTTAAATGAGTGCAGCCTCCCTGCCCCTCATGCTTTCGAGGTATTTGTTAAGTCTGCTGTTTGGCGTCATTTCCACTAGAGGGCAGTTGAGAGTTAACGTCAGAAATCAAAGGAAAGTTCATGGCGATGGTGGGGGCAAATCTTCACAGCGCACATTCTCACTTCAGGATATAAAAAATAGGCAGTGCAGAAAACGGGGTGATCTGTAAACCCATCGCAACTATATGTGGGATTGCTGCGTTTGGATACACGTCTGCAATCTCCCTGATGAAACACTAAGAGACGCGCAAAAAGAACTGATTTGTAACTCCCAGAGCGTCGTCCCTTCGTTGCTTCTCTTGCTGTGTCGGGTTCTTCCGTTCAAACGTCTCCACCACTACTTGTGGGCGTTTACCGCATCGTATTTTATTTATCGGGAAAGATTTCTTATTGTGAGAAGAATTTTGGTTTACAGTTGTCATGATTAATTTCAACTATTTACAGTGAAATAAAAAGCAAAACAAAACACAGTTGGAAGGGTGTAAAGTCAGATACTACCTTTTTTCATCCACCACTGGCAGTGTTTAATTCAACATCAGGTCCTCTGATTTGGACCCAGACCCAAAGAGCTTCGCGTGAGCAAAAGGAGAATACCTCTGGAGCTGAAAACAGGCCTCTGCATTGTCGGCAGCGTCTCCAGTCTGGTCGACTCCAACGCTCGTAGCGCTCTTGCTAGTGATCAAACGTGGCAATGTGGAGGCGACGCTCTCACCTGCTCCCATTCCTTTTAAGACGCCGTTTTCATCTGAACGCCACGTGGCTCTGGTGGACGAAAAAAACTATTGTCGGGGAATAAATAGAAATGATCGCAGTTGTCATTGTGTAGAATGAAAGAAAAACAGAACGAGGGACAAATTAAGAGGTTTACATTTTTTGCTCAATTGTCCCCCACTTACGCTCCTCCCCAAACCTCAAAGTGATGAAACACAGAAGAGAAAGTGTCTATAGCAAGCATAGCATGTCGCTGAGCTGACAGGGCCTTGGTAAGCCAGACAAAAGGTGTGTGCGAGTGTGTGTTTGTGTGTAGGTGTCAAGGCCAGCAGCACACGCTCTGTCTAACGAATGTCTTCACCTCAGTGTCTCACGTTGAGGTGAAGCTGTGTGTTTCTCGCCAGAAGTCCCACTTCTGTTTTCCTGCCACTGGAGGACCGGATGCAGGCTGAGGATGGCATGTAGACAACTTACTGCCGGGTCTGTGGATGAACCATTATATACTATTATTATTATTATTAGAGGAGTAGTTTTCATTAGTTTTGATGTTTTTGCCGTTTGGTACCCCAGATTTCTTTTCAATGCTACATGTAAAGATTGTTTCTCCCGTTGAAACTTTATTTTTGTTTCCTTGTGTGTTTCATAAGCTTCCTTATGGTCCTCTTCCTCTTTCCCGTCTACCTTCCAACCCTCCTGACTTTCTTTCTGTTTTATTCCAGTGACATTGTACTCTTATTTGTGTTTTGAGTTAACTCTGGTTAGTCATCTTTGCAGTGATCTCTGATTATAATGCTGTTCATTTCCCATTCTTGTCTGTAATAGAGCAATATGGTATTTAATTTGTGTTAACTTTTGATTTTGCTTCCTGTTTGCATTTCACTGTTTTTTCTCTGTTTTTTGTGAAATGATCTGCCGGGGGAACTAGCACTTTTTCATCAGTATTAAGGAACTATTGACTAAAACAAGCTCCTATATCTGACTTTTGCGTTAATTTAAGAGTACTAACGTATTTGCACTTGAAAGTAGACCAAAAAAATATCTATATTTTTTAATTTTCCCAATTTTTTTTTTTCTCCAAAAAGTGTTTGGTTGCAAATAAAGAGTGGCCATTTTCCAGCACAGTTGCTCCAACTCCGCAGTAAAACACATTGAAGTTAGCTGTGATGTTGGCCGTAGCATGACAAAAAAAACAAAACAACAACAAAAAAAGAAGATTTGCACGTGCCCTGCTAAAATATTCATAACCTTACTCATACTTCTTTGTAAAACTAATAGAAAATGATAAATACATCAGATAACTTCCATTGGACGTGTTGAAAATGCACACCAATTGGTCACCGCGCAATGGCGGCGTGGTAGCTTTCCTGTGTACAGTGGCGCACTTTTCTTTCTGCGTCCTCCTCAGACTGACAGTATTATATTCACCCCCCCCCCCTCTTATTATCTATCATTTCTAATCGGCGCCTCCTCTTCGGTGACTTACCGCTCATCAGAAAGCCTCTCCAACCTCAAGGCTCCTCCGCAATAAGCGAAAACATGTCATTACGGAGACGCCGCGTCTTCTGCGTTCCCTGTTCGCTACTTCTGCTGATGTGTCTGCGGAAGAGCTTCGGCGCATTGGTGTCTCCGGACCTCTGCAGCGCTTCTCCGCGCCGAGTGATAATGAGAGGAATTTTACACAATGGACCCACTTTTCTCTTTGGAGTCAGTGGGGAGACATAGCGAGTAGGGCGAGAAAAGGGAGAAAACAGGATGTTGGTTGAAAAGAGGGGGCTAATATATGGTAAAAAAAATAGAGAGAGTGACTACAAGAGCAAGAAAGAGTGATTGCCTGTTGACTGAATGAGAAAGGATGCATCATTTAATAATTGTAAATCCCACAAAGATGGGGTGTAATAGGACTTTCTTTCCTCCCACTGCTGCGACGGGTAATTCATCCTTTCCTCTCTCTATCTATCTCTTTCTCTCTCACTCTTTCACTCTGTCACTCATCAATCTTTTTCCAATTACCTGCTCTGTCTATCCACAAATCTATCATAATAATTTCCATGGAAACGGGTTGCATCCTCCACTGGCTTTGGCCTATTGTTAAATATAATTGCACACCAAACAGCAGTCTTTAGGAGGGGGGAACAAAAAAAAACCAGGGGGTGAGTGGGGCAGCAGAGATTTGGATATTGTCCCGGCAACTAATGTCTCTCCCGCATCTCCAAAGAGTCAACTTCAAAGATGATTCAGAGCTTAATTTTAAACCGTGCCGTTCATTCATCAGCCGCTTTATTGGCCATTATGTGCGGATTGGCTTCATCCTGGGCTGATGAAGCATCTTCGTGGCCCTTGAGGATGTCAATTATTTTGTAAATGGAAGATGACAACGGTTAATCCAAGCTCAGCAAAGCATAAGAACTCTTTGTATTTTTTATTTTTCTGGGAACAAATAAGGAGCCGAGACCGCAGAAAAACTCTACTAGGATGGGTTTTTCCTTCCGTTCGCAACTTGAACTCTTCCCAAATCTGTGATGAGACACTTTTGCAGAACCTTTTGCACTAAACCCGCAGTGGTGTTCTGGTTTTTGGAGAGGGGATTCTTTGTGCTAGATCAGATTTTAAGGGAAATGGACTGAAAAAAAAAACGCTTTTCCCATCATTTTTGACCACTCAAAGCACTTTACACTAGAGTCACATTCACCCGTTCACCCCCACACACACTTATACACAGATTGGTAGGCAATGTGGGATTAAGTGCCTTTCCCAGGAGGAAGCTGATATCGAACATGCAACCTTCTGATCACAAGATGACTAACTACTCAACCCACAGTCGCCCAACGAGATGGTAAACGAGATGTTACGCCATTATTCAAAACACAAGTCTCTGTTGTGTACGTGATTTCTTTTTCAGCCTCATTCACTCTGACGCACTAAATAAAATCCAGTGCAACCAATTGAACTCAGTTATCTAATTGGTAAATACGTATAATAACATCTATTTCATGTATCTTGTAGGATGTAAAGGTTCGGTGTGTGGAATTAAAACGGGAAAAGCAATTTTTTGGGAGCTGTTATTGTGGGGAAAAAAACTACAAAGAAACAAGTAGAACCTGATTTTATAGTCTAATTTTAACGATGGGGTTAAGAAAACAGCAGCTGTTCATAATGGATCTAATGACCAGCATTGTGTCTCTTCTCATAATGATTTTTCTTCTGATAAGCCATTAATCATTAATCAACGCTTATTCTGTGTTCAGTCTGCTGAAAGGGATGAAAATTTCAAATCTCGTTCATAAATCTCCATAGTTTGGTGGATCTGGAACCCGGAACTGTCGCCACATGTGACATCATAGCGACATGACTTCAACATGCCATGTCGTCATGACGTCACATGTCATGGCGACATGGCATGTTGTCTAAAACAAGTCACAGGTTCTAGACCAGTCACATGTCTAGGACATGTGACTGGTCTAGAACAAGTCACAAGTTCTAGACCAGTCACATGTCTAGAACATGTGACCCGTTCTAGACCAGTCACATGTGGCGAGTCATAGATGTAACATGTTCCAGAATCCCGCTTTAGAATAGGTCACTTTCCCAGCGAACTGCGCGAGAGACCATTTGCACCAAGCGAAAACTTGCTAAACTCAAGACGATGGAAGGCACTGGAGCTTGCCAATCTTCTCACGTCTTCCAACAGTGGAACAAGGTGCTGACCCAGGAGAACGAGGCTTTGAAGCAGAAAATCCACGAGCTGAAGGACAAGCTTCACCAGGCCGAAGCCAAGAACCCGAAAGGTTCAGCCTGTTGCCACGTAGTGCAGGAGCACCAACAGGAGCTGAGCAACCTGAAGAAGAAACACGATGATGTCGTTTGCCGCCTTGACGCCAGCCACAAGTTCGAGCTGGAGCTGGCTGAGCTGAAGCTGGAGCAAGTCCAGAAAGAGCTCCAGGAGGAAAAAAACCTCAGACAGCAAGGTGAGAATGACAAACAGGAAGCTGTGGAAAACGCACGGGTGCTTCAGGACAAACTGAAATGTTTGGAGGAGATGTCCAAAGGGCCCGCAGTGGATGGTGAAGCGCCCGAAGTCGCGGAGCTGCGGAAAATGCTTGGAAAAGAAAGAGAGCTAAGGGCCCAGGCGGAAACTGAAAGCAACAAGCAGTTTCAAGCTTTGAGGGTTCTGTCCGAAGAGATGGACCAGGAAATTACTAGAGAGCGAGACCTCAGGGCCCGAGCGGAGGCAGACATTCAGGAGGCTGTGGAAATCGCAGAGATTGCCCTCCAGAAACTGGAAGAGATCATGAAGACGCGAACGGAGAGCAGAGAGGACGATAGGGAGAAAGCTAAAGACGGCATCCAGCAGCTGGAAGACAGGCTGCAAGAAGAGAGAAAGCTGCGACTCCAGGCCGAAGCCGAGATCAACGATCACGTCAAGTCCATCAGCGTCTTCTGCGAGGAAATCAACCAGGAAATCAACAGAGTGCGAGACTCGCTGGCCCACACGAAGGCAGGGAAGAAGGAGGCTGTGGAGATCGCCGAGATCCTCCTCAAGAAGCTGGAAGCAATCGAGAACTCGTCCAGGGCGCGTTCGCCCGTGATCAAGGCGGACGGTCGCGAGAGCCCCAAATCGGACGTCCAGCTCCAAGAGGCGAAGCGACTCATGGTCCAGGCAGAGATGGAAAAAATCGGGCAGTTCCAAGCGTTGTTTGAAGATATGGACCAGAAACTGAAGAAGGAACAAGAACTTCGAGCTCAAACGGAGGCAGACAAGCAAGAGGCTGTAGAAATCGCAGATATTCTCCTCCAGAAACTGGAAGAGATTGAGAAAATATCAAAGGAGCACTAAACTCAGCTGTTTTAATAAATTTGTTTTTTTGTGTGTGTGTGGAAATGTTAAGGTGTTGTCGGAAGTTTATTGTTACCTCTGTCATTTGTCTAATTGTTCAAAAAGCTTAAAAATACTCATGAAACCAACCAAAAAATAAACAAACTAACAAATAAACAAACAAACAAACAAACAAACAGATAAATAAAAAGAAAACAACCCACCCCCAAAAAAGCAGGCACTTTAAATGTTTTGGACATGTTATTGGTTAGTGCTCCACCCTCCTGTTGGTGTTTCCTTTTTGTTTTGTTTTGTTTTTATTGTGACTTGCTGGAAAATTAATTGGCCATTGGGACATGAATTAAAGGTCTGAACATCTTTGTTTTAGCTGTTATTTTATTTTATTTATTGCTTGCAGTTTGTTGTTGATTCTGTGCTCGTATTAAATGTTCAAAAAGCCTGAGAAGAGAAACACGAGAGAAGAGCAAATCAACTAAAAGACAATGACAGAAAAAAAGAAGAGAAAAAACGTGGGGTGTTTCAGTTACTGTTCAGTCTAAAATTAAAAACCCCCCAAAAACATAATAAACAACCAACAAGAATAACCTAAGCAAAAACAAAACAGCAATACTGCAAAACATGCTGATTTTTTATGTTTGTTGCAGTTTATTGCTTGTTATTAATAGTAATATTATTGTTGTTGTTGTTTTACTTAATCTTGTTTTTATTTTAATCCTTTAAGAGCATTTTGTGTGAAAATACATATTTCATGTTGTTACATCTGAATTTATTTCCACTTTGTGGGACAGTAAATCCTATTTCTATCCTTTTCTACACCGCTTTCTATTTGATTGCATAAAACACATTAAAAACATACACAAATGACAAAATAGACTTTAGTCTTGAAATTTAATTTTAAACTTTAATAAGCTGAGTTCAGTTTGTTGTTACTTTTTTGTTCTGTCGTAAGGTTTTTTTTTTAAAAAGAAATAATAATAAAAAAAGACAACCAAGGAAACAAGAAAAGTTAAACTTGTTTACATCAACTTGTTGCAAACCAGAGAAATTGTGGTGCTATCCTCCTGCATTCAAGCTAGGTATGCAGCAGCAAGGAAACATTCAAAACATGAAGTGCAAAATAAAATAATAAAAAAAACTTCACACCTGATAGTCTGATACCTTGGGGATTATTCTAGATCTATTAATGTTTGCTTGGATACCTGCATTTAAAAAAAAGCTGTGATGCCATATTGCATAGGCATAATTTGTTTTATGCTACTCTGAAAACGCGGAGGAACTTTAAAATGGTTGCACACCCAGACCGAAGAGAAAGCTTTTTTCTTTCCCCCTTGAGCATTTGTGCCGTCCCCTGATGGTAGGACGCCCTGAGGGGAGAGCCATATCACACATAATACTGCCGATCAGAAATGTCTTTTGGTACAGTTGTCACACAGTCAATGTTTTTAACTTTTTTCTATATTTTATATATGTGCTGCATAATAAATCATGCAGGATTTGTGTTCCAGTCTCTACTGTTCTCACTTTAAACGTGGATCGTCGGGTGCCGTTCCTTTTCTGTTGTCTTATTGAGTCACCGGACCAACAACTTTAGCTCAAGTCCAGTGGAAAAAGAAAAAAGATTACTTTGCTGCGGTTCAGTGAAAGGGATGCATTGATCTGCAGAGCATTTCTGTAAACCCGTTTGCGTTTTGACCTTTGCACCACAAAACTGCTTAATTAGATTAAAAGTCTTTAACATTCAGAGCTGGCCTCAGGTAAATGAGCTGTGGGTTGCAGTCTGATGCGGAGGGTGAGTGTGGGGGCGGTAAAGCTCTAGCCTGGGTATTAGATTAAACCCTCTGCGTCCTGCTGTGGGAAGCAGACTTAAAACTGCATGCTGCCGCCATTCAAGACAATGCGTATTTGCTGAGTTGATGTAATTGATATTTATAGGCCACACAATGGCGTGAATCAAATTAGCAAAGTAATAACTTTGTCATTCGTGAGGAGAAACTCAACCCATTAGTGCTTTTACTCGTGCCAAGAACGACCAAAGAGGAGATAAGTGAGAGTTGTTTTTTTTTTCTTTTCCCCTTTTCATTTATTTTAAACACGAGAGCTGCAGCCTCTCGCTATGAGACATGTTTTACAGGAAAAAGCATAGCGAAAACTCACTCAGACGTATTATTACTGGTTTTCCTTAAATCCGGTTTTAGCACATTGTGCGATTCTTCTCCCCAAAAGCTATTACTGTTAAAAAAACAAACAAAAAAGAAAAAAATCATGGGGGTTGGGGAACATCTGAGTTTACATGGCGTGCACGAGACGCTGATTGGAGTATAAAGAGGTTTGTTATTGTGTTGGTCAGTGTCAAGCATGGTTCTTAACCTCCCTCCAGTCCACAGAGCCCCAGTCTCTCTCTCTCTCTCTCTCTCCCTCTCTCCCTCTCTCTGTCTGCTCAGTGCAATTAAGCCAGAGGCAGGAGGACAGGAAATACAGACATCAGCATTTTAAAATAAAAGATAAAAAGTAATATGTAAACAATATTCAGAGATATCTGTCTTAAACAGGAATGGGATAATTATGGGGGGCACTGAAGTTGTTTTTTGTCAAAAATGATGTGTTTCTCTGTCAGAAATGTGGTTTCTGTTCAGTGGTGGAAACCAGAGCTTTGGGTGAAATTAGACATGTACATGTGTTCAATTTGAATCCAAACGTTTTAACTCAGCAACACAAGAAGGGCATTTAGCACAATTTTCTACACGTTTGAACGTTTCTTACAAACGCAAGTCTTGTTTCGAGGTTAGCAGGGTGGAATGGTAGGTTTTTTGGAAGACCAGAATTGAACCTTTTGACCCAAATGCCAAAAATAAAAATTAAATAAAACTGTATGTAAGGTGGAAAACTGATATTAGACCATCCCCACAGTAAAGCAAGGTGGAGGCAGCGTCATACTTCGGGGAGAGTTTTATCCAGTGGGGACAGGATAGGTAGAGTTGATAAGAAGATGGACGGAACCAGAGCTGGACCCACCACCACCACTAGGGGGCCACCAAGAGCGTCATTTGCTTGTATTTGTGGTGATAGATTTACACTGTCTACACTTTCTGTTACAAATTTCAAAAACAAAAGATACTACACTTTTCCACTTGTTTACTGTAAATTCAGTTCTGCAGATGGTACTTCCAAGTAGCCAAATATATATGCCACACTTACAGTAAATGTTACTCTGCATTTCAAAATGCTAATTAATTGGAGCATCTTTTCTTGTTTGCTACTATTTTCCCATAATATGAGTGAAGTAATCTGCCAGTGGAAATAGTAACTGACTTAAAACAAGCTCCTGTGTCTTGCTAAAATATTACTTGTAGGTTGATTTTGTCTCATTTCAAGTGTCATAAGATATTAGCACTGAAAGCTAGACTGAAAATACTTAAGATTTTGTGTTTTTGGGGTGTAAGCTAATCACAAATGACACTGATAGCAGTAAGTATGATACAGGCATAGTGTAGCCGAGGAATGATGAGGTATCTAGTTTTGACATGTTAATATGAGGGACCACAAATTAAAATCTGCGTAGGGCCCCAAATATGAGTATCCAGGAAGAAAATAAAAGTTAAGACGAGACAGTGACCCTAAACAAACTAACCTAACCTAGTCACTCCATTCTCTCTGACAGAACGTGGCCCATTTTGCAAGCAGAGTGGATATACAATGTGTCTAAATCTGCAAAACTTCTCAAGCAATTTATTTATTTACAACTTATGTTACGTTGTCTTTGCCAATCATATACAATCTCATTGAAATACTTTAAAGTTTTTGGTCGTTCATACTAAAAAAAACACTTTTTTCTCGATGGAAGCAGAATCTTTTGTTTTATTTTGAAGGCTGCGACCGGAAGTCCCTCTGAAAGCCCTGCTTGGTCGTACAGTGAAACCCTCAGTGTGTGTGTGCCGTTTGAGAGCGTGTGTTTCGGCTTCCTGCGCGGTGTCCGCACACCGTCCGTCTCGTCAGTGTAGATCGGCTCACCATGGCGGAAGGACGCAGAGAGCAGCCGCCTCATCCTCCACTCTCCTTACCACCGGCAAGCAAGCGACCCTGCCTCCGCCCCGCACCCAGAGGTCCCGGGCCGGGGCCGGGGCACGGCAGCGGCTCGCCCGGCTCCCGGTATCGCTCCCCGGAGTCTCTCCTGGACTGCGCCGCCAAAGCGGTGGCGGAAAAGTGGGCCTTTGAGAGAGTGGAGGAGCGCTTCGAGCGGATTCCGGAGCCCGTCCAGCGCCGTATCGTCTATTGGTCTTTCCCACGCAACGAAAAGGAGATATGCATGTACTCTTCGTTTCAGTGCAGGGTGGCCGGCGACGAGGGTCCGTCGGCGGCCGCCGCTGGGACTGGGGGGACGGGGTCCGGAGCTACAAACGCCGGTGGCGGCGCAGGATCTACCGCTGGCGCAGCGGCTGCCGTGGGGGCAGCAGGAGGAGTAGTGGGCACTGGAGACGGACTCCCTTTCCGACGGGGAATCAGGCTGCTGGAAACCGGCTGTGTGGAAAATGTTTTGCAAGTCGGTAAGTGGAGCATAAAGTATTTAAGAAAACATTTGTCGGCTCACAAACCGAGGAGTGTGTCCGAGTTCCTGCTGGATCTGCTCGTGATGGTTGATGGAAGTTTTTCCGCTGTCGCAGAAAGTGTGCAAAGCGTCACTGTGAGCGCAGTTCGGACCACACATGCTTCGTGTTACGGTTCTCGCTTAGCAGACATAAAACCAGACAACTATGGTGGAAGTTTGAGCCAACACTGGACCAAGAGTGAGGGGGAAATGAAACGAAGATAGAGCCGCTCGCTAGCTTAGCCGACCAGCTGCTGTTTAAAAATTAAAGGGGCTTCATATCCTGTAGGTATCAGGCTTTCTGTCCACTTTTGCTGTGGGGGTTTGTGGCGTTAAAGGGGCTTGCTTTTCCAGCAGCGGAAGGTTTTCTTTTTTCGCCTCTCTTCCTCTTTGGGTGTCCTCGACCGGAGCTGTCCGGAGCCGTAACCCCGGCGACGAGGAGGAGGAGGAGGAAGAAGAAGAGGAGGAGGAGAGTTGACAGACGCGGATACAAAAGCAACCGACGTAAGAGCGTCGGGGCTTTATTATTATTATTTTATTTTTTGTTGTTGTTTCGCAAATTACTTTTTCTCAGCTCAACTTCGGTTGAGAGTGGCTTAGGATGGAAACAAAGGCGGTTATCGGGTTCCCCTTATTATGATTAATCCAGGGTTAATCCGAGGGGGAGAAAAAAAAAATCCCCCCCCTCAGATTTTTTTTTTCTCCCGGTTTTTGCTTATTTGCTGGACGGACAAAGAGCGCTTCGTCGCTTGCACGCAACAAAAACAAACAACAACAACAACCCCCCCCCACCACCACCATCATTGGAAGTTATTCTGATGGTATAGTTAAAGTCAACCCAGTTGTTACATCTATATTTCCTAATCGGTGCGCTCGCCCGCAGCGCTCCGAGCCGCGCGCGGCACAAAGGCTTTCCAGTTGAAGTGATCGATAAGCGTCTCGCATTTCCAGCGCTGCAGAGAGAGAGAGAGAGAGAGAGAGAGGCTGCTTTCAAACAAAGGGCCATTCCGCAAAGCTTCAGCTCCTTCCTCTCCACCTCCACCTCTTCTTCATGCTCAGCAACAAACAAACTGAAACCCCAGACACCAGGGAAATCGGTGGCATGAAACCGGCGGATAGTCAAAAACAGTCTTTATATGGTTACCAGGAGGGTTT
The DNA here is from genome assembly GCA_903067065.1 of Brachyrhaphis terrabensis. Taxonomy (NCBI): domain Eukaryota; kingdom Metazoa; phylum Chordata; class Actinopteri; order Cyprinodontiformes; family Poeciliidae; genus Brachyrhaphis; species Brachyrhaphis terrabensis. Next base: position 9,355 of record CAEGAG010116987.1, on the reverse strand, counting down.
TTCTTTTAGCTCCCCCCTTCCTCTGCTGTGGCCATATGGTGAGAGAGCCACTGGAGCTTTTCTTGGGGTTTCATGTTGCTCTGAGGTATCAGGAGGGGAAGGCGGGGGCAGCAAAGCTTTAAACTGTACCCGCTGCCTTCTCTCCACAACATGCTGGATCTAATTGCATCTTCTAGATGCTCATTGATTTCAGCCCCATAAGGGGGGAGAGAATGAGGGGGCAATAGGGGGGGTACGAAACAGCGACTTAAGAATGTTAACTTGAGGTTTGTTTTGGAATGTGGTCTGGCTTGATGTCCTTAGTTATTGCAAGTTTGATCTTTTCCAGTGTTGTGCAAGAGTTTGGAGTGGAAGCACAGCTAAGGTTGCCCCGTAGTTAGTTGCTTACGTAACCACTTCCTGTGCCTGAAGCAGGTGAGGCAGCTTTGGACAAATCTACATCAAAAAGCTCTACATCCAAATTGCATCCGCTCTTCTGGTGATTTTTTGGTACTTTGTTTCTGTCAGCAAATAAATAGACATATTAAGTTTTTTTGTTTTTTCTTCAGTTATTTAAAATGTTACCATTTCCCAAACCACACACACACAAATAACAAACAAAAGAAAAAACTTAGGTTATGTAACGAATAACCACAGAAGGGAAATTTAGGTGTAGTAGCATCAGCAGCAAGTTAAGTGTATGCGGAGGTACTTTCATCTTAACGTCAGTAAATGTTAGCATGTTAGCATTATGGAGTAATGCAGAGTTTCCCCTCTGCTAGCTGCTGCTACACCCCTCTGTCAGCTGGCTGAAACGAGGCTCATTCAGACAGCAACGTTTTCTCTTGATTTTAGCCATTATTTTATTTATTTATTTATTTTCTTGTTACAATTACAAACAGTAACAGTGTTGGTACTTAAGAAAAGCCATGCTCGCTAATAAAACTAGAGCTGATAAGCTACAAGGAACAACAGAAGCGGACTGCAGGGTTGCTACTTGAAAAGCTAGCTTGTTGTTGTTAAATTTAAGCAGTTAAATTGAATACTAAAAACTTTATTTCAAATTTTGTTGTTTCTGCTTAAGATGAAAATACCAATAACAGATGTGATATTTTATTGTTACTGTAATAGCTTTGTTTAGCTGCGGTAGGAGTAATTGTTGCTTTTTTTTTTTTTTTTAAGGGTTAAAACATGTTATCCAAATTAGTTTAGATGTAGAACTGTGAGAATGAGAAGCTCAGATCATCTCATTCCCCGACCACAACTGAAAGTTTGTTCTTTTCTGTGTAGGTTTTGCAGTCTGTCTGTATGTGGCATCAAGGTTGGAAGTGCTGGTGGTTAGCGTATTGCGCAATGTTTGTTTTAGTTTATTTTGGTCTGACTAAGCAGGCTGCACACTCCACCAATCAACTATGTTTTCATGGCTTTAAGTCAAACGTCTGAGGGCGCTTCAGCCGAGAAAGCATAAGGTTCCATCTCAATAGAGGCAAATCTTGTTTTCAGAACAATACAGGCATCTAATCGGTTGGCGGTCATTTGGATCGTTTGGCGTTTTTGGTCATTTTGCACCCATGATTTTTTGAGTATGAAAAGAAATGGTGTGTCAGAGGGTATTTCACATCCAACATGAAGATGTTTCGTACTCGCTTTGACTGACAATTAATGTCATTTTCCATACTCTACCCGAAATTTACGTCTGGAAAATATTCTGACTCCCAATAAGTGATATGTACCTGTTGGAGGAACGTCAGTTTGGTTTCATTTGAGGTTTATTTGGAAAATTTCACACGTCAGCCTGTCAAAACAAGGACCAAAATGAATGGAAATATAGTGCATATAGCAAATAAATTTGAAATGTTAAGACTCTTGTAAAGGTTTTTCTCAATTGGCGATCAAGTTACCTACCTGCCCATTATATCTGATGTTAATTCAAGTGCATTCATGTAAAAATAGTTTGTTTACAGGTACAAATTGAAGTGATAAGGTGGATAAGGGACAAGTGGATACAAAATTATTATTAATTGTTAGGCTTTGTATAGCTTTTAGGGTGCTTGGGAAATATTATTTGGCTGGATGATGACATGCGAGAAAGAAAACACACTGAAGAAGACGGATATTCATCCGTTAAAGCTAATGGTTTGCTTCTTTATTGATGTAGACATGGCTCCATTTAAAACTAGACGTCCAGTATGTTTACGGACGATTTTGACTCGTCTTGATTTCCCTCTCAGGAGCCCACAGGGTTGTCTATCATGGGTTCACTTAGTTATTTTTTGTTGCTCCTCACAGCTATCACAAGCAAAGCAGGAGCTCCAGTTCCCCGCAAACCCATGCTTATCTTTTGACTAGCCTTTTGCTCTGGTTTCTCAGAACTGCGGAGCCTCCAGCCAGATTCTACAGTCTGTTTAGATTTTTTATTTTTTTTTAGCAGGTTTCACAAAAAGAAAAAACAGATGAAGCATTTAAAACAAACTCTGGGTATGGCGGTTAGCCGCTCGGTTGTCTCCAGCAGCTCGACTCTGTTGGCTTTTAAAGTCGGCACCTCAGCCCAGATGAGTAATAATGAAATCAAAACGAGTCACATAAGCTCGTCTTTATCATCAAAGGCGTCTTTGTATGCGTCAGCCGTACAGAAATGATTAGGCTGAGCATGTTTCTTATTGCGGCCCTCCGCCCTCGCTCACATTCCGGGCAAAGGTCTCCATACGTCGGCCTCTTTCAACCGCGATAGAGACGGATCGGAGGAACGTAAGCCCATCAACGACTCGTTGGCCCATGTGTTTTTAATAATCCACTCCTACCCCCAAGTCATAATTAGAATAATCAAAGCAAAGCGTGATTGTTTTTGTCACACACACACATATCCACAGTCCCCCCGCCGTCTCCTCCCCTTTACCAGAGCGCTTATAAAGTCCTCAGAGAGCAGGAGGAAGGGATATAACTGGCGTGAGGGTGGGGCTGTGGGGTTCCTCAGCTTTGAGTCAAGCGTTAGGATTATTGGGTCATGCTTTGTTACCCAGCTGTAGAAAAACCCCTTGTTCACAGACAGATAGGGGAGTAGTGGGGGGAGCGCGTCGGGGGTCATCGGGTGTACGCGTTTGTCGCCGTCTCAGACATTAATGCCGTTCTGGGCGTCTACTGACGCTTTCTGAAACCTCAGTGACTCCGACGTGGTGAGGTGTAATGCCATTTGCCGAAGTTGCAAAGTGCAAAAAGACGCTCACAAAACTGTCTCCAAACCTTAAAAGGTCGAGGTTATTGTTCATGGCTGAACCCTCGTTAAAAAGAGGGAAGGTTTTTTTTTTTCTACGTTTTTTTGTTTTTCGGTTTGATGAAGCGTTTGGAGAGCCGGCCTGTCTTGCCAACATTTGCCGGGATGTAATAATATCCTGGCAGGATGGCCACAGGGTTCCTCGTTTGCAGAAAGTCTTCCAAACCTCTGGCGTTCGTCTGCCCTTTGGTTTTTTGTTTTTTATTTTTTTAAGAGCATCTTGTGATTAGACCCAGACCAAAGGCAGAGAGCTCATCCTCGGTTGCCTCATCTCCCATCGTTCATCCTCTCTGGAGTCTCCACTCCTGAATCCGCTAACACTGTTTACTTTTCATCTCAGCTTTGCAAACTTTGTCTCTTCTTACAAAATTTGCGTCTCTGTATTTATTTATTTTTTTGTATCTGTTTGTCTCTTGGATGTTTGCTTCTCCTACTCAGCATCACTAACCGCTCAAACTCAGATCAGATTGCGTCCTTGAGCATTTTTGCTGTAAAGGCTTGTTAGTTTGTTTGAATGCCGCCTTTTTAAGAGGTTTCCTCCATGTTTCTGCCTTCTGGTTCGGTTCGTCATAGTGGTTTTTTTTAACAGGAGGAAGCTGGGAATAATCAGTCATGACTCTGAGGTCAAGCGGTTGCCTGCTGCAACTCGGCAGTGTTTCCACACTGTCGGGATGTTGGCTCATGCGCTTCTGTGTAACGGTGAGTAACTTCAGTTTAAAGTTGACAAAGCGTTGCCTGGAGGATTCGGAACGTTTTGATTTCCCGTCCGCCAAACCTCGCCTTCAGTCGTCTTCATATTCATGCATTATTTTTTAATAATTTAAACCAAAAATTGATTTTTTTTCTTACTGTTTATTTTTTTTTAAAGACTTGCTTATACTACAATAAAATCAGATGAAATCTCCACTTTCTAATAATGTAACACAAGTGTCTACAGCCAAGAGAAGTTTCTAATTTCTGAATACCTTCAAGCATTTGAGCTTTTGATCCACAGCTGAGCTTTCAGCCTCAACATGCTGCTCATTTCCCCACCAAATCATAGGTTTTCCCAACTGGACAAAAGTATACAACAATTTAGATTTGTACCAGCACAACATGACATATTTTGTTTTTGCGGTCTTTGTCTGGGACCTCTTGTTCTTGACGCGTATTCTGGGATGAACCTTGTGTCTGAGAAATATGAAGTTATGATATTGGACCTATGAAGCAAGTGAAAATGTATTTCTCAAAAAAAAAAAGGACAAATAAAAATGCGTAATGGTGATAAATTTACAGTGTTTGACCTAATTTGATAAAGGTCCAGCCAACTGGTGCTTGTAGTCACACTTAGTGAAATGGAGATCAGCTGAGTGCAGAGTGTGTCTCATGTGGTTGGAGTGTAAAGACATCTGTGTGTGTGAGGTTCATTCACTGGTTAATCAGTGTTTCTGGCTACTATTAAAGCGTAAAATACAAAGGAACACTCAAGCAAACCGGAGAGAATTTTATTGAAAAGCATAAGTCAGGAGATGGATACAAAAAAAAAATCTCTTAAGAAACTGAACATCCCCTGGAGTTGACTTAAATCCATCATCTGGAAATGGAAAGAATATAATCAGGCCCTCCTTACCAACCCAGTGACTGCACAAGAAGGAGACCAGGTCACCATGACTACGATGGAGGAGTTACATGCTTCAGTAACTCAGATGAGTTTACCAAAAAGCATGTAGGAGACTCCTTGGTCTCCCAAGAAAGTTTTTTTTTGTTTGTTGTTTTTTTGATGAGAGACAAATTGAGCATTTTGGCCATCATACAAGACAAGACGCTATGTTTAGCAGAAACCAAACACACCATCCCCCACTGTGAAGCATGGTGGTGGTGGTATCATGGTCTGGGGATTGCTTCTCGTCAGCAGGCCCCATTAGGCTTGTAAAGGTAGAAGATAAAACAAGTGCAGCAAAATATAGGGAAATCCTCCATCTGTAGTCAACAGGGTGGATGTTCTGGAGTGGGCTAGTCAAAGCCCAGACTTCAGTCTGATAGAGAACTTGTGGCAGGACTCAATCTGACAGACCTGGTTATGCAAACATTTATTTTATGGAACATATTTTAATTAGTCAGAAATCAGTTTTCACTGTAAAGGTTGTTTTCTTTTGTATAAATCCACATTTTGTTGAGCCTGATTCATTTGTAAAAGCAATAAAAAAGGGCTGAACGTTTTTTAAGGGCAGTCTTTGAACTGACGAGAGCTTTACGCGTCACACCTGTAACTGTAACCCGGCACCAAACGGTGAAGCTCTCCTCAAGAGTCTGTTTGTTCACTAACATGTCAGTGTCTGCGTTTTACCCACTTAGCTCTCAGCCACACTCCACCGGTCAGCTGCTCTCCGATTCACAGAACTGGGGGTGGGGAGGTGGGGGGAACAGATATTTAATCAGCGTAATTAATTCCACGCCGGCCGAGCTCAAAAAGAGGCAATCGGTGAAACAAATCATCCCTGCATTCTTATTAGCTCTCAGAGGCTTGTGAGAGATGAGGCCATTAGGAGGAAGCGCTGATTTTTTTATTTTTTATGTTTTTTTTAAGCTCTTCAATGGCGGCCGCACCTGCACGCACACAAACACGGGACTGCACAATTTCCTTATTATGTAAAATCATTAATCCAACATTTTTGTTTATCGACCACGTTAGCTCGCGCAAAACACACAAAGCATAAAGGCAGTCCTTTCATTCTCATTGTTGCTGCCGCTTGATTTTTACTGACGGTTAAACGGTGAAATTCCCAAGATGTGTAACTGCAGTTTTGACATAACCTTGATTTATCAGAGCAAGAATTTGAATATTTTTCTCCTGGTGTGGAAGAAAAAAGCTCAACAGGTTCTCCTTTTGTGTACATTTTGCTTTTGTAATTCACTCCTCTTTCTTTTTGTTTTATACATTGACATTTCACCCTTCCCTTTCGCATCACATTTAATAAAAGCGATGCATATTTGTTTTTTAGATTCTATTGTTGTGGGTTTAGGAATTGTTGACAATGTCCTCCAGTAACATAATTGCCCAGTAATATTTTACATTTCCTGTCAACTTAGCAAGTTTTCTGGAGGAAACCCAGTATATTGTTGTATTTCTCTTGTTAAATATTTTTGATTATTTACAACTATGAGTGGTCAAAAAGGTCCAAATAATTTGATCTTTACGCCTCACTTCCATTTAATCTGACCACTGATTAAACAAAAATAAAATTAGAGTACTTTCAATTGAAAGGTAATTATTGGAGTCCTGTCACCAAACTTTCTTGTAAATATATTAAAGACCTTCAATCATTACTTGTCAAAATGTTCCTTGCTAAATGACAAAACAATTGTCCTGCATGAGTAGGCATCAAACAGTTAGCCCAAAAAATGTGGAATAAATAACTGTGTTGTTCCTTTAACAACTAGTACTTAAAACTACTTTATTAGCTTTTTCTTTTAAAATTTGGTTGTTGGTTTATTTCTGGGCAAGTAAAAATAAACCTCATTCCAAAAACACGCATGTTTTTCCACTTCCGTGTTTTCCGGCTTCTGGTTGTCCTTCTGGGACAAAAAAGTTTGGACGCCGTTGCTTTAGCGCAGCAAAGAAAACAGAAGTCATTTGTTTTCTCTTGTATCTGGTTTTAACTTTGCTCGTCCTGCTTTCACTTGCTTCTGTTTTTTTGCTCGGTTCCCACTGCCGTCACTACAGAGAAGTCAATATAATTACGCTTTTTGACGGCAAGAACTTTACGCCTTAATACACTGTGACTCGATCCGTCCTCTTCCACACACAGGCTTCCCTCTGCTGTTTGTGCTCTTTGTTAAGACCTGACCTCAGGTGTTTCAGCCACAGTTGCCGTCTCAACCTTGCTTGCTGCAGCAAGAAAAAAGTGCCGTTTCCCCTCCTGCCGCTGGTACAGTTTGCTCAGCTCTCTACAGCTCAGCATCTTTTCACCCCCAAAGTGTGTATGAAAGACAAACCCAGAGCAAACAAATACAGTTTTACACCACCTTTCATGTTTCTTTGGCCTGTCTATCGCCTGTGTTTGTGCAATTATCAGCAGAGATCAATGGCGTCCTTGTTCTTTTAGCTCTTGAAGCCGACAGCCTCCTGTGTTCAGTTATTGCGCTGCTCCACACCTGTCTTTTATTAGCTTTTTGAGTGTGTGAGCGTGTGTTTACCGTGTTTGTTGTACGCCTTCAGTTCACGTCTTTAAGAGAGGCCGTGAACTGGCCTCTCTTGGAAAGGGGACAGGCTTTCAGACTGGCCTATTATGCTCCAATTTGGTTATGATTGCCTAACAAATGTTGGGATAAAGAAGAAAAATTAGCAAACATACAGGGAAAGAGGGCGCCATTTGAAATGCAAAACCCAACTAAAGCAGAGGCCAACACATGATATGTTCAGAAAAAAAAAGTGTGAACGAGAAATGCAAACTTTAAAACGCCAGATTTCATTATGCACAGATTAAAATATGAAAGCACGCCCTGGTTCGCACTAGAGGAGTCCTATGATGGTCTAAAAGTTGGGAATTAAATGCTTAAAAAGAATAGAAAATAGTTGTTTTATTAAGGTTTACCAGTCTGAGCTGTGGTTTTAGTTTTTTGATAAAAATATTATCGTTGATGAGCTGAATTATTTTTTTTTTTTTAGACATATACCATATTGAGAAACTTCCCTTGATATTTCTAGGAATTAACTGCAAATGTAGAGTAACTTGTACAAACTGAATCACATCCATCCAAACACTTTACAAAATGCTATTTTTGTATATTGTAAGCCTTTGATATTGGCAACTTAAAGAGTAATACCACAATGCAAGTATTGTATTATGCTTCACTGTGCAAAGTCCTTAGGTTCTAATGTGTGGTTTCAGTAGTCCAAGGTCCTAGAAAACTTATGTGCATGTAACATAAGTTTCCTTAATTTCCATAGAAGCTTACCAAATTTGCATATTCCCTAAATAAACCCACCCATTCAGTCCGGTGTTACCTTTAGAAACTAAGGATTCACAATGTTATCGGCATGGTATCGGTATCAGCCGTTATCAGCTGTAAAATTTAATATTGGACATCAGCCATTCCCGCGACTACCTAATTGGAGCTGGACCAAGTGAAAATGTCAGCAGTGTGGAAGTTTTTTAACGTGTCAGAAACTGATTGCAGAACTGCTATTTGCAATGACTGCTCAGCATCAGTGATGCAAGGAGGAGCGACAACGAAGTCCTACAACACTTTGAACCTAACTAACCGTCTCAAGATCCTCCATTACGATCAGTTCATGGTGGCCAACAGGGAAAGCGAGAGAGCGTTTAACCGCGGAGAAAAAAACCCTCACCTGCAGTCCATTCTACAAGCTTTGAATAAATATCGGTATTGGAATTGGTTGTAGGCCAAATGAGTTTTAGTATATCGACAAATCGGATATCGACCAAAAATCCAATATCCTGCATCCTCATTAGAAACCATAGATAAGTTTTGTGTTTTCATGTGTGGTCAAAACATGACGGTAGCTATGGTAACCCCATGCTGATGACGCTTATTTATGCTGTTCTACAGAAACTCTGGCCCGGATATCAAGAAAAGTAAGGAGGGCGGAGTTAGATTATCACTTTGTATCAGTAAATGCCCATTCTTAAAAAAATGCAGTTACAATATAATCCTTTTCTCTAGTGCAGGGGTCGGCAACCAGTGGCTCTGGAGCCACAAGTGGCTCTTTAGCGCCACCCTACTGGCTCTCTGGAGCTTTTTCAAAAATGTTTGAAAATGGGAAAAGATGGGGGTGGGAAGTATATTTTTTGCTTTAATATGGTTTCTGTAGGAGGACAAACATGACACAATCATTCTTAACGTTTTCCAATGCTATAAAAATGCGTAGAAGAAATAATAAATTTCAATATTTCTGTCAACGAAGATTTGCGTCATAGTCTGTGACGTTTCTTCCAGCTGGGCGGGGCTCGAGGCAGGTGGCTGTTGTGAACAAACCGACGTGTGTGTGGTGAACCATGGAGAGCAAACGAGAAAAATAGCCGAGGAGAGATTCTACAATTTTTGGACCGAATCATTTGCATTCATTGCCAATGCGGAAGGATTACCTGAATGTTTGCTCTG